>OZ005649.1:288477898-288656898 GCA_963930645.1 Salticus scenicus
TCAAACTATACTTCTAAAATTTAGATTACATACACAAATACGTTTATTTTATTCAAAAATTCTTTAAAATTTTTTGAGTTTTATAATAATAACTAGGGCGCGAGCCAGCATGGGGACATTTATAAAAAACAGTTTTCTCGCATATTTAAACATATTTTTAATATATAATTTCTATTTTAAAAACTAATGAATTAAATTTATAAAATTTTGAGAGAAAAATTAATTAAATATTAATATTATACTGGGGCTCTGTTTGTTTTTTAAATGAACAACAGCAACAAAAATATATATTCGTAAAGTTCTTTAGTGACTTTCCAAACTTTAGGTAATTAATGGTTATTTAAACTAGTTGATCTCCAGATTAGGAGCTTTAACATCCTAATTGCATCACTCATTATACAACCGATAATTTTTATTTATTCCATATTATTTTTAATTAATTATATATATATATATATATATATATATATATATATATATATATATGAATACATAAACACACTTACATATGAATGATTATTTCGCAACATTGACAAATACGCTTCTGGGATCGGGGAGGGGGCTACCGCCCCTCTCAGCCCCGGCTTTCAGAAGTTGGCACCTGTCAATCAATAGACCGACACAGGCAGCGACGATTCAATTACCTCGAAATTGATTGAGGGTGAAAAACGATGTCTTTTGCTACCTTTACTAGCTTTGTGGCATTTAGTCGAAAATATTTACGAAAATATTTTTTATTATCTATTTACTTTTCCAAATTAGGAGAACTGTGGGGATTTCAGTATTTTATATTATAATATATATATATATATATATAAATTACATTATAATACACTATTAATACTGAGCAATGACATGATTGTCTAAACAATATTTAAATATTTCGGTTTGCAGTCATTTCACTTTTTCTTTTTTCCTTTTTGAAAACATCGTTAAAAAAAAAAAAAAAATCAAGTATTTTAAAAATCGAATAAGAACAGCACTCCGATAATTAGATTTTTCTTTTTTAAATATATATTTAGATCAAATACATTATAACAATAATATTTAAAAAAAAATTATCTCATTTAATTGTAATTGATGTGGATGCAAATATTCTGAGAGTTATTATACATAATACTGTAAATTATGTGTACAGCTCAATTTATTTTTCATTAAATTCCCCATTCATTTACTCAATGTATATATATATATATATATATATATATATATACATATAAATATATATTTTATATTTTCATTAAATAATAGTTAAAAAGAAAAAAGAGGAGAGTGGAAAAACATGTTTTCGATTTTTCTTTTTAAAAGATTTTTAAACTAAATTAAAAAGCGTTAATTGTCTGGTTTCATCTGTCTATTAGTCCTAAAAGTAACTTTCATAAATATGCTTGGATAACCATAAACTTAATACATTACTCCAGTGCGTTATATATCTCATGAAAAAAAAAAAAGTACATTTTAGCAACTACTTTAGCGTAAATACCAAGCAATTTGTATCTGATAACAAAGGATTCGAACTTCAGCACCTCCAGTTTTGAGAACAGAACTTCCTGTCCACTGGTGGAGGGGGGGGGGCAATGAATTCAAATACATTATGCAATGTGAGCGAAAATTGTTCAAAGTATTTTCAGCTTTTTTTTTTTTTATTTTTTTTTTTTTTATTACATCTTTAATTTTTAATACGCTATACACGACAGGTATGTTTTCTTTGACACTATACTGGACTACAGAAATGCAGACTAATTTATATTTTATGTTTAAAAGTAAAACTATTAATGCTTCATTTTTTTTTCCTGAAATATAAAATAAAATGCTTTGACAATAATTTATAATCTATAGGCAAACAGAATGATCTTTCTTTCTTATTTAAATGCATTGCTACATTTTTTTTTTAATTTAAATTAACACTAATGCGTTATTTAGATAAAAAAGTTGTAACAATGCATTTAAATAAGAATTGCGTTATTAAAAAGTTATAGTTATTATTATTATTATTATTATTATTATTGTGTCGTTGATTTATATTAACACGCGTTCTTTTTGACGGGGAAAACAGATTTTAGCTGGCAAGAAATAAAAATTATTGATATGACGCTATTCTCATTGCAACCCCTACCCATTCATTCTTTTCATTTCATGCGCCTCATCCTTAAAGTAAACTCTTCCAAAAAGAGCAAGGGCGAAGTGCTGTCTCATGAAAGTTGAACTATATATATATATATATATCTATAATTTACATTTAATCAAAAATTTTTCATATAATAACAAAGAAAATAGGCAAATCCTTTTTCATTCAACTAAACCTTTAATATGAAAGCAAACATTTTTCGTTAAAATATTTTTCAATGCAACGGTAATTCGATTGCCCAGATTTTATCCGGGTTTCTATACACGATATTTTTTATTTTATTTTCCCACTGTTCAATACCAATCGATATAATGCTTTTAATGTATGCAGTTTTGAATTTGCATGTAGTTTGCTTTAAAACAAGAACGAAAAATCAGGCGGTGTGCATTGATTATTAACACTTTCCAACTGTACGTACTTGTTGATCGTATAACTTTCAGTGTTCTTTGACTACGTTATCATACAACGGACAGACAGAAGGACTGAAAGACATACGTAGAGACTAATTGAATTCATAATCACCCTTGAACATCGTTGGAAAGTGTTAAAAATGCTTAACGCAAACGAAAATACAGCCCTTGATGTATCAAAATATTTCAGTGTAACCCTGTAAATTTGAAGCTTAACTATATCTTATTCTAATCAAAACATTATTTTAGTATATTGACAATAAATATTTTTTTTTTTTTTTTTTTTTTTAGGAATTTTGCAACAGAAAGTTATTTAGATGTCATTTATTTAAATGGCTGTACTAAAACTCAATCCGTTTGCATTTTCTTGGCTGTCCCTGTACACAAAACAGTTTCAGAGGTCCTATAAATGTCATTTTAATAAGACAACATTCCATAGTGCACTTGAATAACGTACACTGCTCGACATTGAAAATGAAGCACCAAGAAGGAATGATAATAACGGAATGAAATTTTTTGGACACATATATTATAGTAGGAATGCCCTAATTCGATATTGCCCTAATTTCATCCCCTTCCCTTATTTCGCCCCCCCCCCCCCCCGTTTACTTCTCTGCTTATCCCTGAGTCACTTGTCACGCAAGGCAGAAGAAGTGACAGGTATAACAAGTCAGTAATGAAAGTTTCATTCGCCAAGACACATACATCTGTTACAGTCGGCGGCAAAAGTATCCAAGCACTAGCGAAAATTTTTATATAAAAAATGTACTCTTAATGCTGTTTTGTTAAATAAATCCACGTCGAATCATATTCTTAGTCTCAAACATTATTCGACAAGGATTTATTTAACAAAACAGTATTAAAAGTACATTTTTTATGTAGGAATTTTTGATACTTTTGCTGGTCGACTGTATATACGTTGGATTTGCTGTTTTTAGAAGAGGGAAGTTCTTACTATGTCTTTTGTAGAATGTTATTTAGTGTACTATAAGTCATTCTTTCTCCTACATTGCATATATTTTATGTTGGTAAGATGCTAATAGTAGCATACAGTGACTCTTCGGATGTTCAGTTCATTTTACGTGAATTGAAGCTCCGCCATGTTGGAAGTAGCATGGTCCCAATTTTGTCCCTTCTTTCCCATTACCCATACGTCGAAAATTTTATGGTAAATCGTCAACCATCATCAAGGGGCCATGTTCAGCAAGCTGCAGCTCTCACCAACCCTAAACACATCAGAAAAGTACCAGTGATCACATCATCCATCATTGAACGAGGAGATTCAGCAACATATGTATGTTGCTAATGTTTAAATGCCTAATATTTCTTCTAGTTATTTTTCAATTGATTATTACAGTTCTTTGTGCCTTTATTCATTCTGAAATAAATTTTTATTTATAAGTAATGTCTCGTTTCATTGCATTTTCGGAGAGGGGCAAAACTGGGACTATTTTTTTACTTTTGCAAAATGTAAGTAGCTTTTGAAACACAATTTTTTTGACTTGCTAAAAATATTTTTTTAGTCAGTTTGGCTACTTTTAGATATTTGTGGATAGTTAGTGAATGCAACATCCAAATCTAGTAGGTTTTCAGGGAGAATTATATCTTCCATAGGCGTAAAGGTGACTGGGAGGCGAAATTAGGGTACTTTATACCATCATGGCTTGGTCCCTAATGATGACAACTGGTGTTAATCCCTACATCCAATAACATAATTTTGAACAAATTGAGAATTTATATTTTTTTCAATTTTTTATAAATTAATATGTGATCTACATGATATAAATATTTATGTACTTTGTGTTTCGTATACTCTCACAGTGTATAAACAAAATATCCAAATTTATATTGTTAAGATTTTTTATTTTAAATAATCAGGTAAAAGTTCCAGCTGTTTTTTTTCAACTTGAACTTTTAGTTGCTAAACCTAGAAAGTTACTTTTTTATCACATAATAGAGATTTTAGCAACAATTCAATATAAAAAATACTGCATACTTTTAGTAAGTAGCTTTATCATGGCATAGAAAATAATTTCTCGAGACACGGATGTTTTGGAAACATCTGTGGGCAATGCCACAAATTTTTTACACATTAATTGCCAATCACGTTATGTTAGTTTTCACCAAACGGCCGATCACGTGTTATCGTGTGGACATTACTATCAAGTTTCTAAGCGGAATAGTATAGTGGCCGCAGCAACACGGTGCGTAATATTTATATTGGCCACTAAAGAAAGGATCTACTTTCGTGGAGTGGGGATGGAAATTCAGCTTGGCAATGAATGTGTTAACACGAAGCATAATATTGTATAAATAGAAAAATAAGCGATACATTGATAACTAACGATTTTTATGCAGTAAAACGCACCGATAAGCTGCCTTTCAATGATAAAGAAAACGAAATTAAATATACAGTAAGACCCCGCTTAACGCTGTTTCATTTAGTGCTGTTTCGTTTAGCGCTCTTTCATTTCAACCCGGGGATTCCCCGAAATTGCTCGCAGCAGTACGGGGATTCCCCGAAATTGTAGATAGCCTCGTTTAGCGCTGTTCCGCATTACGCTCTACTTTGATGGAACGTATCCCCCGCGTTCAGCGGGGTCTTACTGTACTTCATAAACTGCTGAAACAAGAAAAGAATTTTAATATTGCATTCAAAATTTTCAATGTGATTTTTTTGTGAATTCGTTACTTTTCATGTTTTGGCGGCGTTCAAATAAAAATCATTAAACCCAAAATTTGCGATTTTACGATAAATACTCCTTCGTCATTTCAAATTAATGCTTGGCAGTTTGATAAACGCTCACTAATTCCAGTGAATTTCTGTTGTGAAGCAACAAAGACGTCTTTATTTCACTAAGTCCGGTAAATTTCGTCAAGTAAAAACTACCTAATTAGAACTATTGATTTATTTTTTCATGGCATAAACAACTCTTGTAAACATAGGTAAATCTATTATAACCATTAAAAATCCGCAAATTTTTGCTATTTTTTATAAAGATTCAAAAATTGCAATTGGTTATATCTTAAAAGAATAGTTTTGGACTCAGTTATTAATGACTGAACGCAGGCCGTTAAATTTTGCTTCCAAAACATTGATTATATTAATTTATTATCTTTGTTATTTCTAAAAAATTTAACTTTTGCTTGTCCTAAAATTATATAGAAGCCGTCACAACATCTAGTAGAAAGTAGAGCCAATAGACATTGTGACACAGCTGACAGGGAAAAAAGCAATTGCTTTCAGAAATTTAATAGCTGGTTTTAGTCCTACGAGAGCAGAAAAATTACAAAATAATAAGTAATGCCCGAATGTAAATAACTAATAGATGACCAATTTAGAGTTTGGGAAGTATCAGTCAATTTTTGGTCCAATATGGCCACTTTTACTAGTTCACATATGTGCAAAACCTGGAAAATATTACATAGCTTCCAACTTTACGCTTTTTGGCTACAAAGTGTAATATCTGGCAATTATGATATTATGGTTTTATTTAATGTAACGCCAAATTTATTTTTCAGTCAAACCGATTATGTTGTTGTATTACCCAGACATAACTTATTTAAGTATTAGAAAAATTGCTAAATAAGAATAAAAATTTAGAAACGGTTACTTCTTTTAAAGATTAATTTAACTAAAATTAATTGATTTAAACTAAAGTAAGAATATTTAACGAAAAGGGATATTGCATGAATTTTTATTAATTTCTTCTTAATTTGTATCCTGAAGAAATAACATCTAAAAATAAGATTGATAGTTTTTTAATTATTAGATAAGATTAAATTTCCTTACTTAAAAGTGAAGAAATAGGTTAAATTAAAATTATATGTTTTCTGTTTTCAAGTCAAAAAAAAAAAATAGTTAGCAAAAAAATTAAAACAGTGGATAATTCGAATAAAAAAAGTGGAATAAACAAAAAGTCTAAATAAGTAGAAGAGTTTTTAAATTCCGAAGGGGGAAAAAAGGAATAGCAATTTTTATATCGCAAAAAATATTTTTTGAATAATTGAATTAAAAAAGAACAGAGTTTAGGAAACTAAAGTTTTTAAAAATATCCTACTTATTTTTTATGTCTATTTGGCTTTAAATGGAAAAAGAAATAATGTTTACACTAATTGCATCTAACATACGGCGAAAATAATTAGTGCTTATAAAACTTAAGTTAGTGTCTGAAAAATGTAGTACAAAACATGTTTGTTGACTTAAAAAAAAAAAGAAAAAGAAAAAGAAAAAAAAAAAAACTTTAATAAAAATAAAATAAATAAAATTAGGAAGTAAAATATTCGAAATGTAAAAAAAAAAAAAAAAGAAGAAAGAAAAAAAGAAAGATAGAAAGAAAGAAAGTCGTAAGTTAGGGTATACTTTCAATATTTTCATCATACATACGCTTTTACAGAAATCCGATATTTTTACTTATAAATATTAAAGTAAAACATACAGTATAGCCTAATAGCTTATGTAATAACGTTTTCAGATTTCTTTTATTTATTTATTTTTTTTTTTTTTTTTTTTATGGCTGAGACAAACAGTTTTGAAAACTTATGCTGAATATATGCAATGTTCATACGTATTCAACTTGCTACTAGAAGAGACTTTTATGCATGATTGTTTCAATATTTTCATTTCAATATTAAGAAATTGTAGTGCTAAGAATAAAACTTTTCTCTCAGATATGTATGTTACAAGAACAAAACGTTAGAACAAAGTTAATTGGAAACAAATAAATGCCCTTCATATCAATTACGTATTAAATCACAGAGCATTTTTGTTTACAGCATTTCCAACTTTTAACAATGTAGCAAGAATTTTTTTAAAAGAAAAAAATATTTTTTTTCTGATTATTAAACTTAAAATAGTCTCAAAAATTGATTATTTTAAACAAATATTTTTATTGCATTTTAATATAAGTTAAATATTATTGAAAATACTAGGTTAAAAAAAAAAAAAAAAAAAAAAAAAAGCGGTGTTGAAGTATTTTTACAGCTGTCTATATATTTTCAAACTAAATAATCTTGTTTTGCTTTGTATTATTTTGCATTACCATTTACGATATTTTTAGACAATTATGTACAATTTCTTTTTAAAATAATATTTTCCTAAGTATAACTGTGTTTGGATATGCACTTAAACACCTAAAAACTTTTGACAGAATTTATATACCATTCAGATTACTTTTTTGAAAATTAAAATGGATACTTACATTACTCATAAATTCCCACAAAACTGAAAATGAGCTGGCATTCTTTCTTTAAATTGCTTTCCGTAAAATGGTCGTAAAAATTCTGAATAAATATCGTGATTTTTTTCAACTTTCACTTTTGATTTATTTTAATTTTTCTTCAGATAATGTTGTTTACAGAATAACAAAACTCTCTTCACCTAAGAAAATAAACAAGGTTATTTTCTTAGTTCTTTTATTTAAATCTTTTTTTCATTGCAATACAATTAAAATTTGTAACATGATATTTTGTTTTTTCTTTCAAAAATTAAAGTAAAAAAAAAAAAAAAAAATTCAAAATAAAATCCTTAAAGAATTTGAAATGGCAAAATTAATACACTTTCTCATTTAAAACTATCTGTTATGGAACTTCTTTTTTTTTTTTTTTTTTTTTTTTTACATACAGAATTCTAACTACTTTTAACCCTTTGGTTAAGCTAAGCCTTAGAAAACGGGAAATTTTAATGTTGTTTCCACAATGCAATTTTTACAATATGCTAAAATAAAATTTATTTCAATATGAGATGAATATGTAATTAGGCATTTGAAGATAAGTCTTATAATTATTACGTATGATCGTTTCTGTTAAAAAACAAAACTGTTTCGTCTGAATATGAACATTAGATATATACATGTACATCATATATAACAGGTTCTGCTCTCGAAATACTACAGTCCTTCTTCCATTCAAGGGAATACAGAAAAAAAAAAAGAAATTCTTCTGCTAGTCTAAAAAGTGCAAATTCGCCTAACACTTCACACAGTTTGAAATCGGTCCTATAGTGAAAACCTGTTTCGATGAGTAAGAATTGGCTCTAATTATTTCTACTTTGCACCCACTACAGAAACCATAAAGATAGAAAACCATGAAAAAAAAATCGTATTAATTGGAGATACAAATTCTCTTTTTCCATGTAAAAGATTTATTATTATTATTATTCAAAGTTTATTTGAGGGCTCGATTAATTTTCAGAGATCTCACATAGTTTTCAGAAGTTTCATTTTGTTTTTGAAGAAGGGTGAGAAAATCTAAAGCAGTATCATAGTATTTATAGAAAAGAAAAAAAAAAGGCTTTCGTTTTTCCATATGAGAATTGACTGACTTCTTAATTTTGTCAAAAATAGCAAATTTAGATTTTAAAATAGTCTTAAAAGAAAACAAATTGTATGCATAATTTGAACGTTAACAATATTCAATATTAAAAGTATTAGAGAGACTCAAACTTCAACTTTTACTTTTACGGTTAATACTGCTTTTTTTTTACAGGTTGGTTGTATGTTTCATCACAAGGTAAAATTACTGGCGATACATCATTCATTGTCTAAATACTTTTTTACGGGCTTTGTCTCGAACCTCTGCTGCTGGGCTTTGCCCGTAATTTTACTGTAGCATTTTTAACATTGATATCCATAGGCCGTCATAAGAAAAACTTTCGTGTGCCCCTGCAAGCGAACTACAAATGGAATACACACCAAAAACTATACAGCTACTTCTGTGTGGTTTATGAACATGTGTACCAAATTGCAAGTCAGTTACAAGATTTTTGCAGCTGCTATCACGAGACAAACAGACACACAAACAGAACCCAAAATCTTTTGAGTCTCCACGTGGAGGCCTCCACTGACGTTTTGGCAATATTTTAGCTACATTTCAGTGTAAAATTTACTATAACACTTTCTACAGTAACATATGCTGTTGTCTAAAGGCAGTTTGGACAGTTCATTAATTAAAAGAAGCAAATCGGTAGGTCTTTTTATTTCACGAACATTTAAAACTTTCCATTTATCAGCACACAATCTCACTTTAGCCCAGTTTATTTGAGAAAAACACGTCACCTTCGAATTTATCTCATCGCCGATGTGGAAACAACGAGTAATTTCTTCTGAAATTACACTACCTGTAATAATTCTACTTTAAAATATAGGAAGTAATTTGGTGTGTCACTCATACGACTTTCTCTTTCCCGGAAATTAAATACTATAAACACAGGTTGCAGATTAAGGGGGTAAAATAACGAGTTCTGTTATGTAAACCTATGCTAAAACTATTCAAACGGAAGAGTTCTATATGATAATTAGTTCTGTGTGAGGGGGCTACCGCACACCTCAACCCACCGTTTCATTACTGCTCCTACATTTACATAGAATTTAAATCTCTTATTAAAATTAACAATTCACTTAAAATTATTCAGACAACTTTCACACGCAACTGATCAGTCTTGATCAAACTTTTCCAGCAACAAACTTATATTAACTTCAAAATACAACATTATGGTCTTCTAACATTATTCATATTTAAGTTACTCTAAGAGATACAGACAAAGATCAAACTTTATACACTTGACTTCTGTAATCAGGAAGCCTCCAAATGCGCGAATACAGAAAAAACAAACGACAAATATTTAGCTTAAAAATATACATTATTTACCATATCTCTATGAGGAATTCATTTCAATTCCTGAACAGCTCTGCTGGAAATGGTAAAATATTATAGTAAAGCACATCCACAAACAAAAAAAAAGAATGTTATCGCTTAAATATTTGCATCCCTGTATATCTTTTAAAGATTATGTACAGACCACATGGTGCACCTAAATATAATTCTATAGTAATAACACACGGCCCAGCCTGAAATACACTTCTATTAATTTACAACTATTGTCGCACTTTTATCCAGTTCTTTTGTGTAGCCCTGTAATCGAACAGTGAATGATTTCCCAACCATATTGTACATGAGACATTTTTTACGCACATAAAAATATATATTCGTTTCATTTCGTTTAGTTCAGTCTACAGATGTTAAACTCTGCTATTTCTCCGATAGACGTAATGTATTTGAATTATCTTCGGTGTCCCTGTACACGAACCATTTGCCTGATCACAACAAAAAATTTAACGTAACAGCCCTATATCATACACATCTAGAATACCAAGTTTGGACTTTCTGCTATAATTTGTTTTTGAGATATGCTGATAACGGACACACACAGACACACACACACACACACATACACAGACCAACCACAAAAAAGCATGATTTTTTGATTCAGGGGACCTCAAAGCGTGTAAGTATAACAAAAACTCACTTTCGAAAATTTGACCCAAAAACAATACTTTCTCTTCCCTATGGGTAAGAGAAAGTAAAAAGAGTGTTAACAGAATTTGATCAAAATGTTAATAATACACAGAATAAACGAGAGAAACTTTAGATCTTATTTGAGAAAAATACTGCATTTTTTAATGTATCTCATTCCCGATACGCAAGCAATATATCATTTTTTCTCACATAATATTAAATGTAAAGATTACTTTAAAATACACGAAAAAAAAGCAATAGTAGAATTGGATCAAAATGTCAACAATACTCAAGATAATGTAAACATAAATAACACATACCAAATGGAAGCGGGGAGCTAGCGCGCGTACTAACAACAACCGTCATTGAATTGAAATGACAGCAGAAAAAAAATTACCGGTTTTAATTGAGGATAAGCAAAGAAATGAAAAGAGAATCTGACTTTCTCTAAGAGTAGGTAGAATTGCAGGGCCGCAGAAACGTCAAATTTGTATAATTAATTTAATCAATTTTAAAATAATGTGCACATCTTCAGACCAGAACATTCCTAATTTGTAGCTAATTGAATATTATTTTATTTTTAACATTAATTTGAAATTGCCCCTCAATGACTGAAACGGACTTGAACGATATCTAGCTATGGCCCACGGTTTAATACGCCACATAAGGGTCACAATCAAGTTTAATAATGAACTTTATCCGCTATTTTCAACAAAGGAACGGATATCTTAAGTTAAGGCGGGGCCACTTTAAATCAGGCTACCACTTGAAAATTTTACATCACGATAACTTCCGAAATAATTCTCCAAATCGAAAGGAACTTGGACAGTGAACTTATTCCATAAATATATTCGATGAGTTTGTTTACCAGCTTGCTCCGCCAACTTGTTCCGCAATCGAATAAGAATTCAATTTTATTATATTTATATACAAGAGTATAAAGTTTATCCGTAGCATAATACAGATAAGAATGTAAAATCGTGCTTCACTCGTAAATTATTAAACATTTTTCCATATTGTCGGAAAAGGTTAGTAGTAAAATGAGAACAGAAAATAATTCAGCAAATGTTATTTAAAAAACAAAAGATTAAAATCATATATCACATTCTTAAATTACGAAATACTTTCTCATATTTGTAGAGAATTAAATAGCCATTGCAACCGAAACTACTACTAAAAATCTATAGAAGCCAGATTTCCATTTATATATATATTGATATACATATATTGAAGTTGTTCTGTTTTCGTGTTTTTCCGAAAAATTTATTAATAGAAATTATTAGTAAAAATTTTCTAGTAGTTATCTACGATTGATTGTATTTCAAAATACAGTTAGAAAATAGAGGTAGTTATTTCAAAAAAATAAAAATAAATAAAAACATAAAAGGGTTTGAAAATATGATATACCTAGAATACAATACATTATGCACATAATTTAATATTACGACACAGATATAATATATATATATATATATATATATATATCAGGTGTCCCACAAATCTGTAGAAATTTTAGAAATTCATAACAATTGAAGGAATTGATATAATTGAACGCGATTTGGGAAAAAGTTATTCTTGTGAAGAGAGCTTTTTTTTTTTTTTTTTTTTTTTTTTTTCTCTTTTGGTAAAGAAAATTTTTTACAATTTTCGAAGATAGAGGATTCTGTGCCGGGGCATTCTTAAATTATGAAATACTTTCTCATATTTGTAGAGAATTAAATAGCCATTGTGACCGAAACTACTACTAAAAATCTATAGAAGCCAGATTTCCATTTATATATATATTGATATACATATACATTGAAGTTGTTTTGTTTTCGTGTTTTTCCGAAAAATTTATTAATAGAAATTATTAGTAAAAATTTTCTAGTAATTTATCAACGATTTATCTTTATCTACGATTGATTGTATTTCAAAATACAGTTAGAAAATAGAGGTAGTTATTAAAAAGAAAAAAAAAAAAAAAAAAAAAAAAAGCATAAAAGAATTTGAAAATATGATATACCTAGAATACAATACATTATGCACATAATTTAATATTACGACACAAACACAATATATATATATATATATATCAGCTGTCCCACAAGTCTGTAGAAATTTTAGAAATTCATAAAAATTGAAGGAATTGATATAATTGAACGCGATTTGGGAAAAAGTTATTCTTGTGAAGAGAGCTTTTTTTTTTTTTTTTTTTTTTTTTTTTTTTCCTTTTGGTAAAGAAATTTTTTTATATTTTTCGAAGATAGAGGATGCTGTGCCGGGGCATTCTTAAATTATGAAATACTTTCTCCTATTTGTAGAGAATTAAATAGCCATTGTGACCGAAACTACTACTAAAAATCTATAGAAGCCAGATTTCCATTTATATATATATTGATATACATACATTGAAGTTGTTTTGTTTTCGTGTTTTTCCGAAAAATTTATTAATAGAAATCATTAGTAAAAATTTTCTAGTAATTTATCTACGATTTATCTTTATCTACGATTGATTGTATTTCAAAATACAGTTGGAAAATAGAGGTAGTTATTAAAAAAAAAAAGCATAAAAGAATTTGAAAATATGATATACCTAGAGTACAATACATTATGCACATAATTTAATATTACGACACAAACACAATATATATATATATATATATATATATATATATATATATATATATATATATATATATATATATATATATATATATATATATATCAGCTGTCCCACAAGTCTGTAGAAATTTTAGAAATTCATAAAAATTGAAGGAATTGATATAATTGAACGCGATTTGGGAAAAAGTTATTCTTGTGAAGAGAGCTTTTTTTTTTTTTCTTTTGGTAAAGAAAATTTTTTATAATTTTCGAAAATAGAGGATTGCTGTACCGGGGCATTCTTAAATTATGAAATACTTTCTCCTATTTGTAGAGAATTAAATAGCCATTGTGACCGAAACTACTACTAAAAATCTATAGAAGCCAGATTTCCATTTATATATATATTGATATACATACATTGAAGTTGTTTTGTTTTCGTGTTTTTCCGAAAAATTTATTAATTGAAATTATTAGTAAAAATTTTCTAGTAATTTATCTACGATTTATCTTTATCTACGATTGATTGTATTTCAAAATACAGTTAGAAAATAGAGGTAGTTATTAAAAAAAAAAAAAAAAAAAAAAGCATAAAAGAATTTGAAAATATGATATACCTAGAATACAATACATTATGCACATAATTTAATATTACGACACAGACACAATATATATATATATATCAGCTGTCCCACAAGTCTGTAGAAATTTTAGAAATTCATAAAAATTGAAGGAATTGATATAATTGAACGCGATTTGGGAAAATGTTATTCTTGTGAAGAGAGCTTTTTTTTTTTTTTTTTTCTTTTGGCAAAGAAAAATTTTTATAATTTTCGAAGATAGAGGATGCTGTGCCGGGGCATTCTTAAATTATGAAATACTTTCTCCTTTTTGTAGAGAATTAAATAGCCATTGTGACCGAAACTACTACTAAAAATCTATAGAAGCCAGATTTCCATTTATATATATATTGGTATATATACATTGAAGTTGTTTTGTTTTCGTGTTTTTCCGAAAAATTTATTAATAGAAATTATTAGTAAAAATTTTCTAGTAATTATCTACGATTGATTGTATTTCAAAATACAGTTAGAAAATAGAGGTAGTTATTTAAAAAAGAAAAAAATAAAGAAAAAAATAAACATAAAAGAATTTGAAAATATGATATACCTAGAATACAATACATTATGCACATAATTTAATATTACAACACAGACACAATATATATCTCTATATATATATATACATCAGCTGTTCCGCAATTCTGTAGAAATTTTAGAAATTCATAAAAATTGAAGGAATTGATATAATTGAACGCGATTTGGGAAAAAGTTATTCTTGTGAAGAGGGCTTTTTTTTTCTTTTGGTAAAGAATTTTTTTTACAATTTTCGAAGATAGAGGACTCTGCTCCGGGGTAAATCATACATTTCCATGGAAATTTATAATTATTTAGATGGAGGCAAATATTTCCAAGCATGTCACCCTTATTATATGCGTCCACCAATACTACAGATTATAATAATAACAGGAGACTTGGCGTTGGAATATTAAAACCCGAATAAACTACTACGTCAGAAACGCCAAAGAAAAATATTGGAAATGCATACAGCTGTTTCGGTAGCCTAAAGCGTACCGTCTTCAGTGCAAAAAAGGATTCTGAATCAGGAGAAGTGCTCGTAGTTTATTCGGGTTTTAATACTACAGATTATAGTTTATAAGCGAATTACAACACCGATAACCACAGCATGTATCTTATCCGATTGGATACAGGAGATTTCATGGAGAATGGTATCCTTTATCTACATCAAGGAAGATGGGTTAAATTAAAATTTTATTTACGAGTAAGTAAGAGGAAAAATCAGAAATGATTTGTTAATCATAAAATTCTGCAATTTATAAGATTCTTATTTCCATATTTCTTGTCTGCATCCCTGCAGCGCCCTATAACGATGACATTTTTAACTATTTATTTTTCTTTACAATAATAATAATAATAATAATAATAATCCCCCTTTACGAGAATAACTTTTTAGCAAATGGAGTTCAATTCTACCAATTCCTTCAGTTTTTATGAATTTTAAAAATATATCCAGATTAAGTGACACCCATATATATATATTAGACAAACACACTTTGCAATACACATACATATAATTACATTTATTTCATCTTAATATAAAACAAAAATTTATTTGACATTTCAAATCACATAGTACACTACTCAAACATATTTAATTTCCATTTGATTTCATTTCGAATTCCATCGTTGGAAATTCCTTTCTGAACGCACACACTTTTGGAATTTTAAATATGGAAGAATGTATTTATTCAAAATTAAAATCGACTTTCCGTAAGGAGAAGTTATTTTTATCAATTCAGGCTTAATAACATTCAAAGTATGTCATTAGCATGTTCAAAGATTTTTCTGCACTCACTAAATTTAAATACACTTACCTTTAAAATAATCTCATTAAATCTATTTTTACTGAATTCCTGAAGCGTGCAATATTTTCAAAGCATGTAAGATTTATTCATCATAAAGTACTTTCTAATTTTATTCACAGAGAGTGCAAATGGAGTTGATTTAAAAAAAAAAAAAAAAAAAAAAAAAAAAAAAATGAATTTGAAATATTTCGTCTTTCTCATTTTATTCAAAATCTAATATTTGAATTTTTCATTTTATTTGAATATTTACTTCCAAAATATGCATTACAATAAAATAAAATAAAATAAAATGCAATCCTAAAAGAAATATTGATTTGTTTATTGTTCTACGTTATTTTTTTGCATATTAGGCATAAATCAAACGGGGATCTATGGCTTAAAGTGTATTCTGAATTACGACGAACACGTTTATGATTACATCAGAGATTCGGAGACACCACCTGATAGCTGAATGCAACAGCACTAACAATTTGTGTACCAGATACATGAAAAAAATAAGACAATAGGAGTTTGGGATATCTACACTTATTAAATGCTCTGAATTAATTTTTGCTATTTTTATGGCAAAGTGTTTATGTATATAAGAGTGTTTGTGTACATGCGTGTGAGTGACAATAAAAATTTCTAACACTGCAAAGTGGGATCATAGCATTTTATAGCTCAGAATCACACTAACTCTAGAGTGTTTCATGAATATAAGATTCATATTTCATTTACAGGGATACACAGAATAATTATTATATAATAAAGTATATTAGTTTTTCCAAATTATTAAAAACAGGAAAAAACTTATGCTATTATGATTTGCTAAAATTGATCATCATGAGAAACGTAATGAAATACGTAAACTGAAATATATACGGTGTGAACGCAATGATAAGTTCACATTAAAATCTTGTAAAACTAGGATTTACGAAAATGCATTTGTTATAAAATATTTCTGACTTCATTTAAATCTAATTAAATAAAAATTTAACACTAATATCGTGTTTTCACATAAGGTAAATGTCAAAATACAAGTTATGCAACAATTTATGCATATATTGAACGGACATAATTACAAGTTCACTTTAAAAAATTCCTCATATATCATTAAAATTGCACTAAAAATAATATTTCATTAATGAATTTGGAAATATCAGTTAAAATATACTGTAATATGCCGATATTTTTTCCTTCAAAACCAAGCTCAAAACATGCTCAAAGCAGAAAACGCTATCTGATAGAGAACAAGCTAAAATTCATATATATATCTATCAAGATGCGACTATCACACACACAAATAGAAAAGAAGATTGGACGTTAACTACACGTTATTAATAATTATATCAAAAAAAGGAAAAAATGTAACACATTAAAACGACCAAGAAGAAAGCCAATCCTAACATAGCTTCAAAAAAAGTTGGTTGTGAAAAAAGCAACAAATGAATTGCTAAATCCAAAGGAAATACACTGATTACTATAACTCCCTGTCACAAGACATCTCGAAATAATTCTGTATAACGAAAAAAAAAATGTAGTATGGATGAAAAAGAAAGTCAAACCAATGTTAGAAGCTAATCATAAAACAAAGAGATTAGAATTTGCAATAAAGTATATGAATTATAAAGAAGAATGGAAATCAGTGATTTTTACCGATGAAAAGAAGTTCAGTCTAGATGATCCTGACATTATTATTAGCATAAGCTAAAGAGAGAGAAAAAAATTTTAAATATTCAAGAAACTTTGGTGGGGGAACAGTCATGATATGGGAAGAGATTTCATATAAAAGTGTGGATTTCCACAAAAATGAATTCGGATAAATATGTAGAATTATTAGAAACTGCTTTAATCACCCATCCTGAATCAGCTCAGTCACTTATGGGGGAGAACTTTATTCTACAGATCAATGAAGCCATACATCCCTCAAAAGTGACAAGATCATGGCTTGAATGTAAAATCATACCATTATTACAGTGGCAAGCAAGCAGTCCAGAGCTTAGCTCTATAGAAAATTTATAGGGAATGATGGTGCGCAAAGTCTCTGCGCATGGAAAACAATTTCAATCTGTATTAGATATAAAGGACAAAATTAGAAAAGTATGGACCGAAATCCCATTAGTTACCCTGTAAAATCTCGACATACCAAAGCCAGAACGCATTTTTGAAGTCATTAAACAAAAAGGAGGCCACACTAGATTTTAACTTATTATATTTAATTTATTCAAATGAAGCTTTCTCTGAACTTATAATTCCAGCTACTTTTTCATTTTTTGCTTCTTATTCCTAAATGAGATATATTTGTTGCAAAATATCGATATAAAAAGTTCTTAAAAATTAATTTAAAATTTTCCATGTGGATTTTGTGTTGATTTATATTTTTTTCGACTACTAAATCGCCAAAGTATAGCTGAACTTAGAAATTATGTCCACCACTGTATATATATATATATATATATATATATATATATATATACCGCCTTCATCTAGAATGAAAAAGTAGTCATTTTCTGAATCCCTAAACTAGAAATATGGATTTCCGAGTTAGCGTATAAGGTAAGCCAATAAACTGAATAGACGAAATGATCGAGAATTTCTAGTCCATGCATTTCAAGATGCTGAAATAATATTATGAATATTATGGATATTATGAATTCTTTGTATTGCGAGAAATTCTCGCTTTATTTCCTAGAATTGGGTTATAAACTCAAACTAGAATTGCTAAAACTCGCCTCTTTTGTTCAGAGTTATTTGCAGAAATTTTTAAATAAGTTTGACTTCGGTAGTACAGGCAAACGCTGTAGAACATGGAACTATTTTTACTAGAACCACAATCTAGATTCTAGATGTCAGTCACAGAATTTTTTCTCTGGGTATTGCCTATTGTTTTTTTTACAGAGAGGAAAAGAATTTAATTACAGTCGGTAACAAAAGTGTCCAAACACTAGCAAAAATTCCTATATAAAAAAAGTACACTTAATACTGTTTTGTTAAATAAATCCTTGTCGAATCCTGTTCTTAGTCAGTCTAAGAACAGGATTTGACAAGGATTTATTTAGAAAAACTGTATTAGGCGTACTTTTTTTTATATAGGAATTTTTGCTAGTGTTCGGACACTTTTGTTACCGACTGTATATTACGTACTTTTTCTGGCTAATTATATGAAGAGCATTAAATTATTTAAAAGAGAAAAAAAATTATATATACATTAAAATTTTTTCACATCGTTGCTGGAAATAACATACTTACCATATATATATATATATAAGTGTGTGTGTGTGTGTGTTAAGGGACACATCGAAGAATTTGGATGTGTTTCCATCCATTGTGTAAACAAACTTTGCAAGATATTCTCATATTCCCCATCTAATTTTTAAGTTTACTTATTTTCTGAAATATTGACTGATCCAACTTTCCTAAAAAGCTGGTAACTGCTAAATGTTTGTAAAGTCGAGTTCACCCATATTTCACCATCGTCCTAAAAATAGGACACCATGCATAAGTGGTAGTTATATAAATTCTTTTGAATATTTTAATTCAAATTAAAGGCGATATATTATTTAAAAGTCCAATAAATACACATGTGTCTTTTATTGTCAGTTTAAATTAACGTTTAATATATATATATATATATATATATATATATATATATATATATATATATATATATATATATATATTTTAAATGAGAATTTCTGAAAATTTATTCATTACATTTTCAACATATTATTCTTAAAAAATTTTTATGTTCAATAATAATGGACATATAAATTTATTGAGGTAATATTCTACACTTTTGTACTAGTAAAACAATTATATCATAGGAATATATCCGCAGATGGTCTGTTTTCCTTATATTTCCGACTGTTCTAAACCATTGTCCTATTTTTAGGACAGCCTGTACCGATTAAGGTAATAAAAGGTTGGTAATTTTTTGATTTTGTGTATATACATAGGCTTAAAGAAACAAGATTTTATAAAGAAAAAATATTTTTTCAATGCTTGGTACGATATGAGTTAAATCACTCCAGTGTTTTTTTTTTTTTTTTTTCTTTTTTGTACTAGTTAACGCCGATTGACTACACTAATGTTCTATGCCTAGGTGGAATGCCCTCCGTGGGGATCTTTCTAAGGATTCTTAGCCCGTATTTACTATAGTTTCAGAGAAAACCATGAAATACTTCAAACGACTGACCCAATAACCACGACCTGGGATGAAACCCAGCACCTCCCGTCTTATAGCTCTGAGAACAGAAACTTCAAGTCAATGTGGGGGGGGAGGGGGAGGTCTTTCCTCTTATTCTGTAAGGCAAACTGTGAATATTTAATATTTGGAAAAGTATTTGAGTTCAAGCAAATTCATATCTAAAAATTTGGTGTAACGTTACATGTGATGTGTAGGTCTTGAAGCCAATGGATAACACGAATGTCGTAGGTTTGGTTGAGGTGCCCGACGTGGGGACCTATCTAATGAGTCCTAGTCTGTATTTACGCGAGTTTCGCAGAAAACTACGGAAAACTCCGAAAGGCTAAAAGTGTTGAAAATGTAGTCTTGAATAAAAAATTTATTATGATGAGGTTCTCTGCATAGGTTCTCTCCAAGTCTCTGTTACTTTCAACAGAGACCTCATACCAGAAATTTTTTATAATTTTTTTCAGTTTTTATAATTTTATTTGTTCGTCGGAAATATATCTGACTGATATCTTTTTTAAAATACTGGTGCTGAAATCTGATTTAAAATTTAGTAATATTGGTAGCTATGTCTCCGCGTAATAAAGTACCCGGGTTCTTTAATACAGTGTACATGTTTGTATAGCAAAAATGCAACAAAAAAAAGGCACAATTCTAGGGATGTTTGAATACTTATACGGAGAAAAATTAAAAATAATCGCAAGTAAAAATTCCGTATGTGACGTACTGTCACATGATTAAAAAAAGATGTAACGTATTTAGTAATTTACTTGATCTGATTCTCTGTTTAAACTCCGAGGCAAAGCGGAGTCCTTGTAGCTTCGGGATATTTATGTCTGGAAAAATAACTAATTGAAATGAAAAAACTAGAAAACTAGAAAATTATGTAAAAAAGTAAATATAAATTAATTTTGTTTACGGTTAACTGTTTTAGTATAGTGGAAACGGTAATTTCGATTACAAATAATATGTGAGAACAAGATTGAAAATTTTATTAAAGAATTCAGTCATGACCAAAAGTTTAGCACCGCTTAAAAATTTATTTAAAAAAAGTTCAAAGAACTGCAATTAAATTGAAATAATAGAAAAAAAAACTTTTGGTTATACACTAAACTGCTAAATTTACACACTAAAGCAATAGATCTAATATTTAGCCTAATATTGTCTTTTTGCAACTAAAACAATTTCTATACTTCGTGGTATAGAAATGGCTAAAGATCTACAAAATTCACGTGTTTTTATTTCTGTCCATGCATGCTTTATTACTTCTTGTAATGCTTTTTCTGGTGTTCGATTTTTTTCAGTAACCTTCTTTTTTCCTCAATGTCCACATGTTTAAATTGGGTTTAAGTCTGGAGTAAAGCCAGGATATGGTCTAATAATTCTCTTCTTGAGCTAGCCATTGTGTTACGAATTTTGAACGATGGCAGGAAGCACTTATGCTAACATTTTGTGCTTTTCAGAATGTTTATGTGAATCTATAACTTTATTTTAATACAGATAAATTACTTACCTATTAATTGTAGTCTTCTTTAGCATGAACCATATCCGCCCTCGTCCATATCCACAGAAGCTTGCCCTAATCAATGCAGTTGGGGGCTTTACTATGGAGCCATAATAAGCTTTGTATCTCTGATTTTTAGGACGTCTGTCCGGGCGCACATAAGATAAAAACAGTGCATCCGTTGGTTGGATTTAACGTCGCACCAGTACTGTGCTATGGGTAATTGGCGACGTTCTGAGATTCTCCCCTAAGGATGGTTCGAAGACATATCATCACAATTTAATTTTATCTTCTACGGAGGGAATGGCTCTCCCCTTTCGGTGACCTCTAGAGGTATAATTTGGATTGGAACGTAGAAGACATTGCGGCTACGACGGATTTTACATGCAGCCACCAGCCAACATTACTATACACGACGGTTTTTGGTCGGCTCGTGTATCGAGCCAACAATCTTCCAATTTCGAGCTCAGCACTCTACCGACTGGGCTACCACAGCCGTTGATTTATCGGAAGATAACATTTCTTTCCAGTGCTCTGTTGTTCAAGCTGGATATTTCCTGCGGAATCTTAAATAATCTTCGATATTTTTCCTACTATGTCTATCCTTTTTAGCAGGTCTTCTTGGAGGAAGATAATTCAAATAATAAACGCCTCCTAACACTTTTTGCTTTGAATTTATCTGATAAAGAATATGAAATTACTTTTGACTTTTGATGACCAAGTAGAATCTGATAAACATTTTCTATGAATAAAATGACATTTGAAAGATTTTTTTTTTTTTTTTTTTTTTGGGGGGGGGGGGGGGAAGGGGGCATTTTTAGGACGTGACTATAATGTCCCCATTTTTCACATGAGATAATGCTCATCTCCCTGTACTTTTTAAGACCTTAAGAATTTCGGCAATCTTTTTATGAGACTCTTTCTGTTGAGGTAAAAATTTCATATGGGCTCTTTTCTCAAAAGAAATTTCCTTTGCTTTTTCCATATTCTTGAAAAATCGAAAAATAAAGCTCTACTGTCACAAATGAAAATGTCTTAAGCTTAACTTAGTTGATTACTATAAAAATATTTTTATTTCTTTATTCATTTCATTTGTATTATTTGTAATTTTTAGTTTATAAAAGTGTAATTTTATTTGTGAGTTAATTTCACGTATTTATTAATAAATACACAGGTCTGCGTTGAAATTTTTTCTTCAAGGTGATGTGTTTTTTAGTGAATTTTTGGATGCTGATTTAGAAAAAGCTATTCAAAAATTCCCATCACGTAGGGTTTTGACAAAAAAAAAAAAAAATGAGACTTTTTGAACATAAACCTCCACTTTTGCAACGCCCATCTGATGCAAGAGAAGAACAAGGAGAGTTATTTCATCAAGGCATCAAAGAAATACGGAGAAGGTACCAGGGACGATGAAGTGTTAACATGTTACCAGATTATTGTTGGATGCTTTATAGAGATTCCCCCCTCCACCCTCAAGGCCTTCAAGCTGTGCACAAGAGAAAAATCTCTAAAGGGAGCTTCTATCTAAAAAAAAAAAAAAAACACATTTAAAAGATAATGGTTAAGCAATAACCTATTTTACTGTATTTTATGCATTAATAGTTTAAAATTTCTTATAGTCTGTGTGAATATTTCTAGATCTTCATCCTTACTCTGCGAAAAACCCTTACGTCATAGGAAAAAAAAGGCAAATATTTCTGAATTCAGCGCAATAAAAGACATTAGAGGCACCCAACGCAGTGAAAACTAGTTGGCATAGGTGGACTCTGCTCAGTTCCCCATCATATTTATGTTCTCATAAATTTCTAGTGCGAGACATATTATAATCATGTTAAAAGAAATGAATCTGACCAAAGCTTGATACAGTGACAGAAGGAAATCCCGACTATCCACCGCTCACTTCGATATATTTATCTTATTCTAATCTATTAATTTATTTTATCATAGTCAATTCCATTGTTTAGTTTTCATGCTACTATTTCCAATGCAATAATCCTCAAAATTCATATTTATATGAAAAATTTACAATTTCGCTATGTTGATAAAATCGTAAATTACGAATGATTTATGAAATTTTCTTATTAGAATATTTGTATTCAGTCATGTTCAAACAAATATCATAAGTGTAATTTTGAAGTTGTCTAATGTATTTATGATCCTCAAAATGAAAGTTTATGCTCAATTTTGCCTTATTCTGACATGTTAAGTAAAGCGTAAATTCCAAATAACTTACGAAATTTTTAAATTGGAAAAATCATAGTCTATGATATTCATGCCAGTATCCTATATAATATTTCGAAAGTGGTTTGACATCTTTACGATGAAAATATCCCTCAAGATTGACGTTTATGTGAAATTTTGCCCTATACTGCCATGTTAAGAAATTCGTAAATTTTCAATAACTTGCGAAATTTTCAAAGTAGCACATTTATAGTTACTAATGTTCATTCCGGCATCAAACCTGATATTTTAAAACTGGTCTGACATTTTTACAGTAAAACGTTTCCATTTAATGCATGTTTAAGTAAATTTTTGTCCTATTCTCCCATGTTAAGAAAATCGTAAATTTCTCATAACTTACGAAGTTTTTTAATTCGAATGTTGCAAAAGAATAGGGTTCTTGCCAGTATCGAAAGTAATATTTTAAAACTGATCTGACCTCTCTGCGATCATTTGTTCGTGAGATATCGTGTTAACAGACTAACAAACTAACGGACTTACACACTGACACACTAACAGACACCCTACAGACAGACCCCATACAAATTTTGTCATTTTCGGATTCCTCACACCTGAAAACGTGTAAAAAAGTCAAAAAACCGAGGTCGAAAATTTTCACGATTACCTAAGTTCCCCATACCTATAGTATGATGGGGAACTAATTTTCACGATTACCTAAGTTCCTCATACCTATAGTATGATGGGGAACTAAAAAATAAAAATAAATAAATTGAAAAGTACGATTTAACAGATCTGTGATAGCGTTAAATAAACTGCAACTGTTATTTTGATTTGCATTAATATCAGACAAAAAGTGTAATAGATAAGAACTTAGATTAAACTAATGCATTTTAAATAATCTTCCAACGGAAAAAAAATTATGTCATAAGAAGAAAAATGATCGGATTGACAAGAATGTCTTAAAAGATCACACCTTTGACATATTTTAGAATAAACGTATTTTACCCATTCCGAAAATGTCACCAGATTTCCTACTTTGTTTGTAGGTATAGAAGAGAAGCTTTTCAATAAAAAATGCATCACAAAAGTAGTTACAAATTATTTTTTTATAAATTTTTGTAAGCGGCACGAAATTTTTGGCAATGACTGTATATTGATTAAACAATAATTTAATATAAAAGGATCTGATTAGGCATTTTTATATTACATAACCATATAAATTTGTTAAATTTTGAACTTTATTTCGAATTTTTTTAATTCTTCTAGATTTTTTTTCTTATTTTCTGAAAAATATTCATATTAGCATCCAAATAGGATATCTGTTAAATATCTTCTAATTTAATTTCTTGTGGTGCAAATATAATGCCATACTTCTTTCTCGTGAAATTGTATTTTATGAAAAATGTTTATCTATAATGTAATTTCAAACTGTTAGTAAGACAAAAATGTTAGCATATATATATATATATATATATATATATATATATATATATACATATATATATATTAATCTCGTTTTAGAAATTGATTAAAGCTGAAAAAATTCTCTTATTTAATGGAAAATGAAATTATTAAAATCGCGTAAAATGAAATTATTAAAATAAACACTTTTTCCTCTTTTTAATTTATTCCTGGAAAAAGCTTTCCCGCTAAACATTCTTTGAAATACATTTTATCCAAAGATTAAATTTTAATTAATGGAATATAATAATTTTTTGTGTAGTTTAATGAATAACATCTAAATAACGCTTCAAAATGAAATTTTTTTTTAAAGAATGACTTTTCTAAAAATTGCTCCCTTTTTTACAGGAACATGCTTTTATTTTTAAATGTTTCATATTACATTTAAGATAAATTTTCCTTTGTTTATTTAGTTTTTCACTTTTTATGAGAGTGCTATTTAATATCACGGAGTTTAATTCAGCATAAAAATAACTGCTTTTCTTTCTAGATTAGCATTAAAAGTGCATAATTATGTGAAATTAAAATGCTGATTTCATAAGATAATTCTTATTGCTTTATATTACAGACGCCTCCTAGGTATTATTACTTTTTTTTTAAACTTCAACATGAAAGAAAGTTTGTTTAGAAAAGAGTTGTTTTGAAATGAGCAAAAATATTAAATAAAGAATGTGTTTCTTTTACCCTTATAAAATTATTTTGTTAAATATATTTTAACTTTTTTTGTGTGTTTGTTAAATAAGACAAGCATTAAAGGCCATGCTAAATAACAATTATAATAATAATAAAGTTTTATTCTAAAAATTCGCTTTCACGGACACTTAATCATCATAAATAAATATGTACATATATCATATGAATTTACACGAGCGTTTACATTTTTTGTGTATATTAAATGTGTATTTAAGCATGAATTTATTCTAACAGTGATATAATAAAATATGTTTATATAGTACTAGCCGCCTTCGGCGACCAGCTCGTTCGCGATCCCTGAAAAATCCGACTTTACGAAATTCCCGCTCGGTGGTGCCTGCGGCGCCTTTTTCCCGTTTCAGGTCTAATAACAGCTTATCGACATATCGTGAAAATAGCTTATTGAAAGCGCAGTAAATTCCCGTGCGGTAGCGCCTTCGGCGCCCTCTTCCCTTTTCAATGTCTGAAACAGCCTGTTCGCTCACCATGTAATGATCTTTCAAATTTCTGAGTTTAGCTAAGTCCCGCTCGGTGGCGCCTGCGGCGCCGTATAACGTTTTTTAAAAAGATTTGTGTCTGACTTATCTGTGGTTTTCTCCAAAACTTGCTTAATTCCGGGCTATATACCGTCAAAAATTATTAGTACGAAATTTGAGCGAAAATCTGAATTTGAAACTCTGTAAAATATAAAAGAATAAAAATTTTCTGTTTTTTCCGTAGTTTTCTCCGAAAGTTTCGTACAGAATTTGAACGACTTATATCATTTTAATAGCCTGCAATAAAAATACTTTAAAATATCTTTTGAATGATGTATTATGTATTACAATAATGAATATCTATAATATATTTTAGACTCAAAATGGCTAATCTATCAAGGGCGATTAATGATTTCTATTGAAATCCATCTAAAATTTAAGAATTCCAAAACTGCTTTTTTACAACCGAATTCATAAAAAAAAGGGGAAAAAAATCAATATTATTCTGTTAAAAGTAACTCATTAACAGATGAAATTGGAGAATGGTGTCATTAACAGTTGAAATAAAAATGAATTTAAATAAATATAATATGTCTATTTATTTTATTTTTAAAGCTATACTTCAGACTTTATAATTGCATACAGGTGACCCATAATGACGGGAAATTTCGAAGTTCTGCTTTTGATCGATTTTAAATTGAAAAAATTCAAAAACTGCTTTTTTTATTTCCAGTATACTTTGTCACGTGGCCGAAAAACGAAAAGCAACTTTTTCCCGACCTCTAGCACCTGGCACTGAAGAATCTTATTCTCTCTTCTCTGTCAAGGTCAGTTGCAAGAGTTCAGAAACGTCGATTCAGAATTTCATCGAAAACTGCCGCGATACTGAAAATTAAAAAAATTATAACTCATTCAATTTTGAAATTTTCTCTCAATCTTTTGGGTATTGAATTGTTGAAGCGAGATTTATATACAAAAGAAAAGAAATGATTTATCTCTAAACGCTTTTGAGTTATAAAATGTTTTGTGAAAAAATCGATGTTTCGTAAAATCTAAAAATATGGATCGCTAATCCGTATTTCCTAAAAATGTTTATATGGTTCGAAAGAGGATTAAATGTCCTTTCCAAATATACCAGTTGTTAAGAAATGGAACAGTTACTCGGTCGTACAGGGCGTTTCAAAAAAGACAATCGAGAAAAAGAGAAATTTTCGACCCTTTTTAAAACTTTTTTTAAAAATATAAAATATTCGTATTTAAAAAAAAAAAATTGTACCGTAAGAATCGGTAATAAATGCTCTTTCTCGTAGTACAGGTGTATTTTTGATATTTCCAACAGATCGGCAGCGATCACTTTAGAAAAACCCGGGAAATTTTTCTCTCTCTGCTTTCTCTTTTGAGGAACACGCTGAAGGGCGAAAATTATGAACCGCTCGCTTTTTAATTAGGCATTGCTCGACGTTCTAATTAATATCTCCGGAACTAATTAAAAATTTTTAATTATTTTTTCACTATGCACTCGGGCAGGCTTCTGAGCACCCGTATGTCAAATTTTGTAGTTCTGCGTTTAGTAGGGGCTGAACGTATAGATGCTCAGACAGACAGACAGACAGACAGACGGACAGAGAGACAGACAGACATCTTCTTTTATTATTATAGATAGATAATACAATATTTATTTTTTTATAACACCAATAATAATTTAATTTTTAAATGTAAATATCACTAATAAATATTTTTATCATGTAATATATTTTTTAGTGATATATACTCATGTAATAACATTAGTATATATATGTAACATGACATGTATATATATATGTGTACCGTAAAATCCCGACAGTAACCCCCCCCCCCTTTTATGAAAAGCAAAACGGATAAATTTCAGGTGGGGGGGAGGGTTATAATCAAGATTCTTTAAAAAAAAATGAAGAAAAGGGAGGGGAGGTTATATAACGAGGGGGGGGGTTACTTTCGGGATTTTACGGTACTTACTTAAAAGGAAATATTAAAGGTAATTTCTTACATAAAAGGTAAAAAAAACTGTGTAATGATTCCATTGATAACATGCATCCGACACTTTATGAAAAATTAGTTAAATTAGAAATAATATATAAATATTAAAACTTTATTCAATACCAAACTTAACTTGCAATGCCGACATACCGTAAGTGAGCCCGAAGATTGGACGTAGCTTTGTTGGATGGAGAAAAAAAAAAGGGGGGGTACTTTCAGGATAACGGAGACATTTCACTTTCAGCGAGAAAAGGGAGGGGGGGTTATATTCGATGGGGGGGTTACTTTCGGGATTTTACGGTATATATATATATATATATATATATATATATATATATGTGTGTGTGTGTGTGTGTGTGTGTGTGTGTAACACGAGTATATATGTAACAGGACATGTAATAACATGTAATTAGTTACATATATATACTCATGTAACTAATGCGTCTATAAAGTACTACACAATTTTCAAAGTAACTTATTTAATTGTGCATACATAAAAGTATTAGCATCACAACTTGAGAAATCCAGAACCATCTAAATCAATCAGAGTATTAAAGCTGTTGTAATACACATCGAAAAAAAATTCTAAACAAGCACAATAATTTTTAAATGTACTGAATAATTATTTCCTGTCAAAATAATTATGCATGACACTTTATTAGGCTTGTAAAAGCTGTCAAGAGTGCTGTCTTCACGCTTCACTCGCTACTTTCGTCTAAGAAATCAAGATATAATATGACAATTCAACAAAACCCTTTTGTTTGTTACCACAATTAAGCATGTACACAGTTTTTTATACTTTTTCATTCCAAGTGGCTGGAGATAAATTATAATTTTCTTAAAGCAGTTTACAGCTCAAATTCTTTAACAGCTTTTTGGGGGATTTTGAGAATCTCAATGGTTGCCTTAATGAGCAACCCAGCTCATATTAAAAAAAAAAAATTCTGACTCAATAAAGCTGAACATCCGCTTGTAACTGCTTCATCTTATGGGCGAATCTATAAAAATGTTAATTCTTTTAACATGTAGCGTAAGGGTGGGCAAAATGGGGTACTTAAAATTATTCTGGCCGATAACTCTGTGACAAATAGAAAGAAATGCAATAAATAATATTTATTTCAATTTTACAATCTTAGTGGTTATTCTGCAGTATTGGAATTTGAAATACACTGCATATTTTATGATCTGCATATGAATACATTCAAAGTTGGAAACTTTCTCATTTTTCCCTACGGGATAGGTGAAAATGGGGTACCTCTCAACTTAACAAATTTTACTGACACAGTTCACATACGAACCTGTCATCGTCCTCATCAACACCGGCTCACTTGTCATGAGACCATTTGTTACATTCACTGCACTTGATCCACCCTTCTCCTTGTGTTGATCTTGCATGTATTTTGTGACAGTACAGGCATGTAACATGTATATTGTCTGGAACACTGTCTCACGATGTGTCGTCTGTTGGTAGGATAGGAACGCAACTTCTCTTGGCTTGTCAACTGTCCGAAAACCGGCCTTTTTGCCTCTTTTTCTTGGTCGCAGGCCCAGACAAAGACTTTGCACCAGTTTTCTTCTTCTTTTTTCTTTTTTTTTTTTTTTTGTTTAATTGCTGTTTTGTTGATCAGTTGTTGTTTGTAAGGACTGCTGGTTAAGATCACAGTTCTGCCAGCCTTTCGCCCCTTTTTAGCAGTCGTTGTAGATCTAGTTGCTTGAGGAATAGGACGGATATCTCTGGGGTAAAGATAACCGGAGCATGAAGGTTGATCAGAAATCGTAGATGTAGTAGGTGCAATTGTGGTTGCTGTGTCTGCTGCTTCATTTACGTCCTCATCATCTGTTGCTTTTCTTGACGCACCTTGATTCTTTTCATCTTTAAGCTCTTCTGATTCTTCCCTTTAACAGTCGCTTTGGTCTTGCAGAGGACGCTCAGTTGTTTCAACTGGGGCAAACTCATGGTCTTCGAAGGGGTTCGAATTTATAAGGCAGATGCCGGTTTTCCTAAAACCGCGGGCCACTACGAATGAGTCGCAGCCTTCATGCACGCAGGAGTGACCAATTATGCTAATTGAAACTGTGTCACGACACGACCTGGGTGGTTGCGGACCCACGATGCTACTTCCTGAGGTAATACGAATGGTGACATAAAAGACCCATCAAGTGGTTGCATTTTGTGGCTGCAATGGGGTCGCAGGCATAGCAAAGGGACGTGATTTTCAGGGGCTTTTTCAATTACTGATATATTTTCAGTGTGAGTGCTATGGCCGTCAAGAACGAGAAGAACAAGGTCCTCCGAGCTTGGTTTAACATTATGTAGGAAATGATCAAACATTTACAAAATAATTCAGTCTGCATCCACCCTCTTTTGTGACATCCTGCAATGGTCCCAGGCGGAGCCTTGTCCATCAAGTCATTCTTTATTCTATTTCATGGGAAGACAAACAGAAGCAGGAGAAAAGTACCTGAGGCTGACATGCAGACCTCCATTATAATCAAGGTTGCCCTCTCAGCAGACGTTAGTCTACCAACTTGACGCTTTCCCTTCAAAGATATTACTTTGCGAGTTCTACTATATACTTAACGAGCTCTTCTTCTTTGTTTCAACTGGGGCAAACTCATGGTCTTCGAAGGGGTTCGAATTTATAAGGCAGATGCCGGTTTTCCTAAAACCGCGGGCCACTACGAATGAGTCGCAGCCTTCATGCACGCAAGAGTGACCAATTATGCTAATTGAAACTGTGTCACGACACGACCTGGGTGGTTGCGGACCCACGATGCTACTTCCTGAGGTAATACGAATGGTGACATAAAAGACCCATCAAGTGGTTGCATTTTGTGGCTGCAATGGGGTGGCAGGCATAGCAAAGGGACGTGATTTTCAGGGGCTTTTTCAATTACTGATATATTTTCAGTGTGAGTGCTATGGCCGTCAAGAACGAGAAGAACAAGGTCCTCCGAGCTTGGTTTAACATTATGTAGGAAATGATCAAACATTTACAAAATAATTCAGTCTGCATCCACCCTCTTTTGTGACATCCTGCAATGGTCCCAGGCGGAGCCTTGTCCATCAAGTCATTCTTTATTCTATTTCATGGGAAGACAAACAGAAGCAGGAGAAAAGTACCTGAGGCTGACATGCAGACCTCCATTATAATCAAGGTTGCCCTCTCAGCAGACGTTAGTCTACCAACTTGACGCTTTCCCTTCAAAGATATTACTTTGCGAGTTCTACTATATACTTAACGAGCTCTTCTTCTAAATATTTTGGGAAAATCTTTTGAAAATTCCTAAGCAGCTTCTGTGCTCCTGTGGCCCGTTTGTTAAGGCCCCGTACTCGCCTTGCAAGTGTAGTTTGTGGAACCTTAAATCGTTTGCTGGCATTTAGGTATCCCATGGCACCAAACTTAACAGCGTCGATTGCCGCCAGCATATTCGACTCAGACCAGGATTGACGATCTGTTTTCCGCTTATAATTGCTGACTATATTCAGAACCTGTAGAGGAAGAGAACGTGCCCTTAAAATGCAATAGTTTCTCGTTTCTTAAGAAATAAATTCAAACTTTCATAACATTTTTAATTACTGTAGTAAAAGAAAGCGGTAAATTATAGTTTCTTCCTTATTATAGCATATAAAGAACTTGAACCTCTCAAAACTCCAAATCGACAGACTGTGTGGTCTGTCGATTAACCCTTTACACAGAAAAATGTTAACCCTTTACACAGAAAAGTCCACAGATTAGTCCGTAGTTAAATAAACTATCAAGTATAGGATCCAATTTTTAAATTAATTACTCTTCTAAACAGCTGATTAAATTGAATGGAAATACAGTATCAGACTAAAATAATTTAATGAAAATGAATTATATACCTACATTAAAATTATGACATACAACTGTGATAACATGAACAACATTCTTAACTGTGATTGTAATGTAATGATGATAAGTAATTAATAATCTCTTTTGAAATATAATTCGTCTAATTTATAGCTATTTTACCCCTTCACTTTCTTCATTTCTTACATTTTACGTTAAGAACAGAATACCACAAGGGTAAGGCAAAATGGGATAGTACCCTATTTTACCTCACCTCAAGATACCCCGTTTTTCTTTGCAAGCAGCCATGCAAAACAACTAGGCCTACATAATAAATCGCACTGAATGTAGTTCTACTCTTTCATGCAATTCACTTAAAAAACATCCCTTTTAACAAATACAAACTGTCACGTTCGTATCTGCAAGCTAACCTAACAATTAAAATGTCCAAACATCACACTTACCTTATATTAGGGTATTAAAAAAGTACATAAATTTTGGGAGCGTATCTGTCTGTGACTCTGCAAGCAGTATCTCATGTGAAAATGAATATTAGATACGGCGCACACAACCTATGGCAATGACATACCGATGGCAACACTGTGTAAGCGGGTTTATCAAAAACCCCGTTTTGTCTTACCACCTCATTTTGCCCACCCTTCCCCTATTTATATTTAACTTTTTGTTCAAGTTTAAATTGTTGTCTAGAAATTTATGGGGTTTTTTTTTTTTTTCCTTCTCGTCGTATGTTTTTCAGAATCTCAATGGTTGCTTTAATGAGAAATCCAGCTTATATTATTAGAAATACTTCTAATTGCCGAAACGTCAGTGGAGGCCCTCTGTTGAGACTCAAAACGGTTTTGGGCTGTGTCTGTGTGTCTGTCTGTCGCGCGATAGCGGCCGCAAAAATAGCACTATTGACTTGAAATTTGATACACATGTTCATGTGCCCCACGAAATCAGCTGTATAGTTTTTGGTATGTATTACATTTGTAGTTCGTATACAGGGACACGCCAAAGTTTTTCTTGTCATTACGGCCTATGGGAGGAATTTGTATGTATCGCGATAGCGGCCACAAAAATCACGCTATTGACTTGCAATTTGGTACACATGTTCATGAGCCCAACGGAATCAGCTGTATAGTTTTAGGTGTGTAATCTATTTGTAGTTCCTGTACAGGGACACGCCAAAGATTTTCTATCATTACGGCATATGGGAAGAATCTGTATGTACCGCGATAGCCACCGCAAAAATCAAGCTATTGGCTTCTAATTTTTGCCAAAACGTCAGGGGACGCCCTCTGTTGAGACTCAAAAGGATTTTGTGTTCCGTCTGTCCGTCTATCTGTCTGTCTGTCGTGCGATAGCGGCCGCAAATATCACGCTATTGACTTGAAATTTTGTACACATGTTCATGATCCCCACGAAATTAGCTGTATAGTTTTGGGTGTGCATTCCATTTGTTGCTCGTGTACAGGGACACGCCAAAGTTTTTTTTATCATTACGGCCTATGGGAAGAATTTGTATGTACCGCAATAGCGGCCGCAAAAATCCTTCGATTGACTTGCAAATTGGCGCACACGTTCCAACTTTGCTTATAAGTAGCTGTGTAATTTTTATTGCTATATTTTTTATAAACTGTGTACAGGGACACGCCAAAATTCTTAACATTACGGCGTATGGGATGAATTTCTTTTAAACGCATTTTAATATCATTACTTTGCAATGAAGAAAATGAAACTAGCGTACGTGAATAAGATGCTTAAACTTATGTTGTTTGAAGAAAATATGTGCTCTTAAGCTTTCTAATTAATGTACAGGAGCTTACAAAAGTGTTCCTACAGTGTTACGTAGTCATCCAAACGATGTTAAAAATGGAACAATTATTAATTTTAAACGCAAAATAAGCTGAATAGTTTTTACTTGTGTATACAATGTTTATGGTTCGTTTACAAAGACACACGAAAGAATTTCGTAACATTAGAGCCTATGGACAAATTTTTAATTTAAGCGCGCACTTTAACGCGTTTATGCTGAATTGAACTTAATAAAGTTAACATACATTATAAAGATGCTTAAAATCATGTTTACTCTTAAAAAAGGTTATGTATAGACTAAATAATTTATGGGACCACACAAAATAATTCCGTATATATACTGTAATCATCCAAATGATGTCAAATTAGTTTGAAAAATTAATGAGTTATAATTAATTAGTTTTATTCTTATTATTGTCGTTCATAATGATTGTGGCTACTTTTCCGGGATACATAAAGGAATTTCGTACTATTACGGTCTATAGTCGGTATTTCTAAAAAGTGTATTTTAACATGGTTTCACAGTGTTGCCAGACCTGGGGACTTTTTTATTCAACTCTCACCAACAATTTTGAGAAGTGGAATTTGACATACATAATAGTCGATTATTCTTCGAAGTGATTAAGCAACTGTTACAATAAAAATTTAGTGGTGGATGTTGAATAAAAAAGTCCACAAATCTGGCAACACTGTGGTTACACCCCATCCAATTTAATGCAATTTTATTAGAATTTTAAAAGCATGTTTTCCTGTTGAAAATTGTGGGCATAGAATTGATAATTAGTTTAAAGGTTACGCAAAATATTTCCGATATGCTATGTAATTTTTTTTATATGAAATTTGATAGTTATGAAATTTGATAGTTATGAAATTTGGTATTTATGAATTTCAGGGAAATAATACAAGACCGTCGTTTATTAAGAATACATAAATATTGCGTACTTGGGGGTTCGTAAGTTGTCCCAGAATGAAAGGCGAAACTTGCAAAAATTCAGTGATTTCTTCACAGAAAGTTCCAAAAAAATACAGGTCTATAAACCAAGTATCAGCTTCAATTCAACCAGTAAATATAGCTTAAACAACAGCCGTGAACAGCAAACCAACAGTATAAACTGTTTAGCAATAACACATAAAGCAAGTCTCATTCAAAGAGGCTCAAAGCAAAGCAAGCATTTGACGAAACTGACACAGATCTGAGATTGGCCGCCTTGGCTAAAAAAAATGCTCCTTTTATACTATTCTATCGAACACAGACTGTTCTGGAAAATTCTCGTACCTCATCAGCCAATGAGATTAGAGCTTTCATATTTGGTATATCCCTAATAAGGAATTTTTTGCCAAGGTCGCCAAAAAAATTCGCCAAGAAGGGAAACAGTCGCCAAATTTGGCGCCAAATCCATTTCTTCCCTTATTGGAGCTTTTTAATGCATTTTTAAAGGAAAATTTGGCTATTTTAACACTAAAACGACTAGAAATGCACAAAATTAGCATTTTATCGACTTACTAAGCCTCTTTGAAAGAGTTTATACAAAAATAAATGCAATTATTTACAATTCCGTAACACTTTATATGATATACAAATAGGTATACAAAGAGAGATACAGCAGGGGGTTGAGGGGGGCGGCAGCCCCCCTCCGGAATGTATCTGATTAATCGAATCAATATATACTATTATATAATAAGGAATAAGTAAAAATGGCCTATTGAATAATGTCTGATGCAAATAGGACGTTGAGGCTCCTGATCTGCAGATCCACTAGTTAAATAAAGCTCAACATACGCTTGTAACCATCTTATGGACAATTCTACAGAGATGTTAATTTTGTCTATACGTGTTTATATTAATTTTTTGTTTGGGTGTAAATTGTTAGGCGTAATTGTTGAATGTAACTTTCGTTTGGATGCCTAGGTGATTATGTGTTTTTTCCCTTATCGTGGAATGCTTTTGAAAATATCAGTGGTAGTTTAAATGGGAAATCCAGTTTAGATTATTAAACCTTTTTCTTATTAAATAAAAATCAACATATGCTTGTAGCTACTTTATCTTATGGGCGATTCTACAAAAACATCAATTGGGTCAACAAATTAAACATTATTAAACGTTTTGTTCGTGTGTAAATTGTTGCCTAAAACATTAAGTATTTTTTCCCTTTTTGTAGTATGCTTTTGAGGATCTCAATGGTTGTTTTAACAATGAGGAACCCAGCTTAAATTATTAAACAGTTTTCTTACTGAGTAAAACTCAACATACGTTTGTAACTATTTCATCCTATGGGAGATTCTACAGAAATGTTAATTTAGTCAACATGTGTTTATATATTGAACTTTTTGTTCGGGTGTAAATTGTTGCGTGAGAGATTATGTTTTTTTTTTTTGTTTGTTTGTTTGTTTTTTTTTCCTTATCCTGGTATGTTTTTGAGAATCTCAATGTTTGTTTTAATGAGGAACCCAGTTTACATTATTAAACCGTATTCTTATTCGATAAAACACAACATACGCTTATAACTACTTCATATAATGGGCGATTCTACAGAAATGTGAATCTGGTCAGCATATGTTTGTATTAAATTTTTTGTTTGGGTGTAAATTGTTGCCTAGGAGATCATGTTTTTTTTTCCTTATCATGGCATGCTTTTGAGAATCTCAATGGTTGTTTTAATGAAGAACCTAGTTTACATTATTAAACCGTATTCTTATTCTATAAAACACAACATATGCTTATAACTACTTCATATTATGGGCGATTCTACAGAAATGTGAATCTGGTCAGCATATGTTTACATTAAATTTTTTGTTCGCGTATAAATTGTTGCCTAGGAGATCATGTTTTTTTTTTCCCTTAACATGGTATGCTTTTGAGAATCTTAATGGTTGTTTCAATGAAGAACCTGGTTTGCATTATTAAACCGTATTCTTATTCGATAAAACACGACATATGCCTATAACTACTTCATCTTATGGGCGATTCTACAGAAACATGAGTCTGGTCAGCATATGTTTATATTAAATTTTTTGTTCGGGTGTAAATTGTTGCCTAAGAGATCATGTTTTTTTTTTTTCCCCCTTATCATGGTATGCTTTTGAGAATCTTAATGGTTGTTTTAACGAAGAACCTGGTTTGCATTATTAAACAGTATTCTTATTCGATAAAACACAACATATGCTTATAATCACTTCATCTTATGGGCGATTCTACAGAAATGTGGATCTGGTCAACACATGTTTATTTTAAATTTTTTGTTCGGGTGTAAATTGTTGCCTAAGAGATCATGTGTTTTTTTTTTTCCGCTTATCATGGTATGCTTTTAAGAATCTTAATGGTTGTATTAATGAAGAACCTAGTTTATATTATTAAACCACTTCTTTCTTGAATAAAATTCAACGCACGCTTGTAACTACTTCATCTTATGAGAGATTCTACACAAACGTTAATTTGACCAGTATGTGTTTATACTAAACTTTGTGTTCAGTTTTAAATTGTTGCCTACGAGATTATGTGTTTTTTCCCTTCTTGGTATGCTTTTGAAAATCTCAATGGTTGTTTTAATGAGAAACCCAGTTTACATTATTAAACCATTTTCTTATTGAATAAAACTCAGCATGCTCTTGTAACTACTTGATCTCATGGGCGATTATACAGAACTATTAATTTGGCCAACATGTGTTTATGTGATACCTATGAGATTATGTGTTTCTTTCTTTTCTCGTGCTGTGTTTTTGAGAATCTGAATGGTTGCTTTAATGAGAAACCTATCTGGTATTATTCAAAAATTTTCTAAATGAATAAAGTTTGTAACCGCTTCAACTTATTGATGATTCTATAGAAAGACTGCTCTTTCACGTAACAAAATAATAATCTTTAAATTAATGTAATTTTTTTAAACATCAATATTGGTATTTGGTTATTTATTTAATATTTCTTGAAAGTAAATAAGTAGAAAAAAATGCTTCTACAAAAGGCCATGCTTTATAAATTCAATAGTTATATAGCTGATGTAGTTTACAACGAATATGGAGTGAGTAAGTTACTTGCCTTAGAAATCATAGGTATTAAACATCATTTAAGACATGCCTGCTTTGTTTATCACCATAAAAAACTTTTTTTTTTTTCTTTTCTTTTTTTTTTTTTCTTTTTTTAAGAAATCTTGATTCAAATTTTTAAAACTAAAAAAAAGTTAAAAAAAAAAAAAAACCCTCAAAAAATGATCATTAGATATTTTGTCTTTTCCGAGTTGTAAATGACATAAGTAGCAGATATTTGGGAAATGTAAGCAGGTAATTTTAAACAAGTCTGAAACTTTTTTGGTAAGAAGCTCTCCTCATCTCTGTTACCTTTTGAAATATGAAAGTTTAAAATTATGTATTTTATTCATCATACTATATTGAAATAAGTATCATTAACTGAATGTTATAAATAGCACAAATCAAAATGTAATTATTTAGGAAACAGAAATTTTTATCAGTTATGGGAATATTACTTCGAGGACATATTGGTTCTATAGTAGTGATAAAGTAAACAAAACTCCTCTCTCACCATTTTTTTTTTTCAAAATTAAGTGCAATTGACATATATTATGAATGCATTTATACCATTAGCCAACCTTCAAAATCTTTTAAAGAGTTGATCATGGAAGTTTGAATTTGAAAATTTATGTAGTCAAATAACAGATTTTCAATTGAAAGACACTTATATGATCCTGCAGAATGTATAATCACCAATATCTTGAAATGTTTTAATTATTAAGTGGGACTAATTAACTTGCAATCGTTTTCTGGTTTTTGTTTTTTAATTTTGATGTTCCTAACTGGAACTCGTGCAAAAATATTTTTTAACACCAATCGCTTACGCATATTTCTTCATCATTTTAATTATTACAGCTTAATTATCGATATCTTCTGGATTATTTTCCTTTTTATACAGAACATTTGTTTGGATTGTAAGAAAACGTTTTACCTCACGACATAAAAATGGTGTTAGAATATTTTTTTTACTAAACAAATTCCTTAATGTCATCATAATTGTATTGACATGATTACATTTTGAATTTTCTTTTATTTAAAAATGCCGTAATATTGTTTGCCTCATTTAAAACAACTTTGTAATTTGATATACATGCTATGTGACTAATGGTTGCGAAGATAACAAGCCTTTTGACGATATTTCCATGCAGTCTGTTTACAGTCGGTAACAAAAGTGTCCGAACACTAGCAAAAATTCCTATGTAAAAAAGTACACTTCATACGGTTCTGTTAAATAAATCCTTATAGAATCGTGTTCTTAGACGAACAGGATTCGACAAGGATTTATTTAACAAAACAGTATAAATTGTACTTTTTTTACATAGGAATGTTTGCTAATGTTCGGACACTTTTGTTACCGACTGTACATTACTGGTCACTGAAAAAACTACATCATGTAATAAGAAAGTATTAGAATACTATTCATTGTACATGAAAGTATAATAGGAATAGTACACGAGTATATTTGAAACTACTTTGGGTACACAATATACATAATCCAGTACACTGAACTGTCACCTCTAGCCTCGGGTAGAAGTACATAAAAATAATAATCGATTAAAATAAGCAAAAATTTTAGGAGTTGATTTCCTCCAAATGGTTGTAATAGAATGTTTTGTGCTTCTTATTATTAAACCTTTGCCGACCCAAACGCTCTAATGTGCCTTAAACAGTGTTGGAAAATTTAGGGACTCTTATTGAACTATCACCAAAAATGCTGTGGTGTGACATTTTATGTACAGAATAGACGAACAACCTTCGAAGTGATTAGGCAACCTTTAATGGCGGATATAGAATTTAAAAAAAATGCCTAAATTTAGCAACACTGACCAGAGGAGTGAAACTAAATAGGACCAGCAAAGAGTTAAGCTGATTAAAACTCAGAAAGCTGATGCGGACAATTTAAAATATTTTCTTAAAAAGAAATTTTAATTAAAAATGGAAAAAAAAAGAAAAGTACAGTTTCTATAGCAAACACAACCAAATATGTTTTTACCAAAATAACTATTTTTACACAGCTATCTCGAATTGATTTTTCCATATATTTGCCTGATATTGATTCGGGTTGCTTTCAACTTTTTCCACATTTCAGTTCTTGTGCATCTCAATCAAGCATAGTTTAAAACCCTTAAATACCGTGTGTTGCATACATATCCAAAACATATCCGGCATACATATCCGGCAACATATCCAATTTTGTCTTCTAAAGTATTATCAGAATAATATTGAAGCTCTAAAGTCTCATGTTTGCCGAATGGCAACAAATTGCTTTTTAGTTGTAAACCACAGTTAAAATAAAGTATGATTTTTTAAAGTATTTTTTCCGTGATTTGTTTAATAGAGATAAGAATAAAACATATTTAAATTGATTAACAAAAAAAAAATCAGGAATTTAAGGGTTAGTTTTAATAAAAACACCATAATTTTATTCCGGTAAATGAGACCTTTTTTTTTTTTTTTTTTTTTTTTTAGAATCAAAATGTTTTTAGTGTCTGTATGTCTGCATTATCGTAACAGATGTCACAAAAATCATCCAACTAATTTCAAATTTGGTGTAAAATTTTTGTGAGTTCCAGAAAGTAAGCTATATATATATATATATGGGTGTGTGTGTAGTATCTGTAACTCGTGTACAAGGACAGGCAAATGTATTTTCATGCCTTACTCTCTAACGACAGCATTTATTGCCGAAATGTCAGTGTGTCAGTGGAGGCCCTCTGTTGAGACTCAAAACTGTTTTGGTTCCGTCTGTGTGTCTGTCGGGCGATAGCGGCCGCAAAAATTACGCTATTGACTTCCAATTTGGTACACACGTTCATGTGCCCCACGAAATTAGCTGTATAATTTTGGGTGTGCATTCCATTTGTAGTTCGTGTACAGGGACACGCCAAATTTTTTTTATCATTACGGCCTATGGGAAGAATTTGTATGTCACGCGATAGCGGCTGCAAAAATCACGCTATTGACTTGCAATTTGCTACACATATTCATGAGTTCAACGGAATTAGCTGTATTGTTTTAGGTGTGTATTACATTTGTAGTTCGTGTACAGAGACACGCCAAAGTTTTTCTTATTACTACGGCCTATGGGAAGAATCTGTATGTACCGCGATAGCCACCGCAAAAATCAAGCTATTGACTTTAAATTTTTGCCGAAACGTCAGTGGAAGCCCTTTGTTGAGACTGAAAAAGATTTTGGGTTCCGTCTGTCCGTCTGTCTGTCTGATATATAGATAGGTATACAAAAAGAGATACAGTAGGGGGTTGAGGGGGGCAGCAGTCCCCCTCATGAATGTATGTGATTATGGTAACAAGATGATCGAATCAATATATACTATTATATAATAAGGAATAATTAAAAATGACCTATAGAATAACGTCTGATGCAAACAGGACGTTGAGGCTCCTGATCTGCAGATCCACTAGTTGTAGGTACCTTTTCACATCTATAATCTCTATTCAACATAATGAAATTAGCTTGTACATTATTGAGATATTTGAAAATAGGATTTGTGTATAGATAATTGTGCTTATCATAGGACTAATAATTGGTTTATAGGTCTGTCCAAAATATTTTCAGTACTTATGTATTATTCGTGTGTGGTAATTACTCGGTATATTTTTCCTACTGTGTTAAAATTCTATTAGGTAAAGAATTTTAAAACGAAGTTTAAGTGATGGAAAGACTCTATAAAACAAACAACAACAAAAAAAAATCATATCATTATCTAGCGAGTTAATCTTATGTATTTGTAAGTGTGTGTATATGTGTGGTATAAATAGAAATTAATTGTTCAATAATTAGTATTATAAATGGAGTTTGTGGCTCCTATTCTATAAATCTATTAATTAAAAATTGCTTAGACAAAATTATCAATTATAAAAATTTCAATTATTTGGAAACAACATTTTGTATTTAAAAAAAAAAAAAAAAAAAAAAAAATCTTATTTTTTTGCAAAATGTTTCTACGTTTGTTCAATTATTTTTCCAATTTTTAAATGGCATTTAACTCTACATAATGGGTTTTATTTATAGAAATATGATAGCTGGCAAATATACTTTGTTCCATTTTTCAGTTAATCTGATAAGCTGCAATTTATAGCTTCCAATGCCTTAGTTTCATTTAACAAAACTTTCTTTTATGTTTAAAAATATTTTTTAAACGTCCTTTTATGATTCACTTATTAATATCCGCGTGATTTGTTTTACTATTCCAAAATTTAAAATAAAACACTTTTATGGAATTCTCATTGAAAACGGTAATATTTTCCTTATCGGTGTAATTTAAAAGAATTTTGATCGAAACATTTTACTCATTTACTTTATAAATAAATGTGCCACATTTTAAATATGGATTAAATATAACAATAGTGATGTTAATTAAAATTTCAATGACAAAAGAAATATGTACATTTTGAAACTTATGTAAAATGATGTATGTAAAATAATATGAAACTCGAAAATAGGGTAATAACAGGTGCTACATAATTGTAATAAATGATATGGAATCTTTCTGAATTAATGTAGATTTTTAAATACAATATTTTTTTTTTTTTTTTTTCGATTGGAGGGCTAACTACTGTCTTTTTAAAAATATTTAAAATTAATAAATATATTCTTTTAAAAACAATTTTATTAAAATTTTACATAAAACATTTATATTGCAAAATTTATTAAACTTATCATGAAACATTCAAAAGATGTCGTCTTCAAAAAGTATTAAAATTTTACATAAAACATTTATATTGCAAAATTTATTAAACTTTCTAGGAAACATTCAAAAAGTGTCGTCTTCAAAAAGTATTGAAAAAAATATTTGTAATTCTACTCTTCATAAAACATCTAAAAGTAAAAAAATTATCGTCTGAAATGAATTACAGCGACCACAAAAAATTATCAAAATTAAGCATTTTTGGTGATTTAGCGTTATTAGGCGATAAATTCATTAGCACTGAGATTGCCATATACGAACAGAACGGTGTTTTGCTTCTCCACCAATACTCAAAATCAATCGCCTAACAGTGTGAAATCGCCAAATATGCTTAATTTTGACAATTTTTTGAGGTCGCTGTAATTCATTTCAGTCGATAATTTTTTCCCTTTCTAGTGTTTTATGATGAGTAGAATCACATACATTTTTTTTTTCAATATTCTTTGAAGACGACACCTTTTGAATGTTTCCTTGTTAGTTTATTATTATTATTATTATTACAATGAATAAGTTAAAACAACCACAGTAATTTTTTTTTTTCTTTTTTTTTTGGTGACGTCATTCTTTTCGCTTTTTTGCATTCAGATGACAACTGTTCACTTGCAAACATTTTCAGATGCAATAAGATTGCTTTTATTGTTATTATTAGTATTATATTTAATTGCTTCAAATGCATACACTGAGCTCACAAAAATCATGTGACAGCAATATGCAGACATACAGATAGCATTAGAATCGCGTACAAAATGGATAAATGGGCAATACATTGGCAGGCTTTCATTTGTGCTCAAGTGATTCATATGAAAAGGTTTCTGAAGTGATTATTTCCGCACAACGGGAATTAACAGACTTTGGACGCGTAAAGATAGATGGAACTAGACGCATAGGACATTCTATTTCGAAAATTGTTTGATAGTTCAACCTTTCGAGATCCACATTGTCAACATTGTGCTAAATATACCTAATTTCAGGCCTAATATCCCACCATGGACAAGGCAATGGCCGACCGAGTGCACCTAAACCGAGACTAGCAACGTGTGCGTAGACTTGTCAATGTTAACAGACAAGCAACACTTTTGAAATAACCTCAACAATCAATGTGGGACGTACGACGAACGTGTCCGCAGGACAGATCGCCAAAATTTGGCTTTAATGGACTATGGCAGAAGAATATTGACTTGAGTGTCTTTCTTAACAACATTACCTCGCTTAAAGCGCCTTTTCTGCGCTCGTGATCATATCGCCTTTTCTGCGCTCGTGATCATATCGGTTGGACCCTAAACGACAGGAAAACCGTGGCATGGTCAGATGAGTCACCATTTCAGTTGGTAAGAGCTGATGGTAGGCCCTAAGTGTGGCGCAGACCGCACGAAGCCATGGACCAAAGTTCTCAACAAGGCACTGTACAAGCTGGTTGTGACTCCATAATGGTGTGGGCTGTTTTTTCCATGGAATGGACTACTTCACTTGTCCAACTGGACCAATCATTGACTGGAAATTGATAGGTTCAGCTACTTGGAGAACATTTGAAGCCATTCACAGTCCCAATGTTTCCAAACAACGATAGAATGTTTATGGATGAAAATACGCCATGTTATATTACTGAGCCACAATTGCTAACAATTGGTTTGAAGAACATTTTTGACAACTCCAGCAAACTATTTGGCCAGCTAAATCACCCGACATGAATATCATCGAACATTTATGAGACATAATCGAAATGTCAGTTGGTGCACAAAATCCTTCTCCGCCAACACTTTCACAATTATGGACAGCTATAGAGTCAGCATGGCTCAATATTTCTTAAGGGGACCCATATAGGTGGTAATAGATATTTGTAGTATATTTATAGAAGTTTAATGGATCTTTTGTTTTCTTTTACATTTATAGGTGTTTATAAATGGCTTATGAATGTAAGTGGCATGTATAGGGACTTCCAACGACCTGTTGAGTCCATGCCACATCGAGTCGCAGCACTTCTCCGGGCAGAAGGAGGTCGACATGATATTAGGAGGTATCCCATGACTTTTTTTAATCAGTGTTTTTTTTTTTTTTTTTTTTCTTTCAAGCGTTCTATGCATTTGAAGAACAATTTTCAAAATGAATATTTTATTTTGCATTTCAATGAAAGCGAAAAAATATAAAACAATTATTTCCGAACATGCTAAATATTTATATTAAAATGTTACCTAAATGCACAAATTCAAAATCTTTCCATAAAGTGCAATTGATCTTCTGTAATATGTCAAAAAATTAACTAATAGTAAGAGAAAATAAACCGGAAAAAATATACACTATTTATATATCAACATTGCTTTATGCTTATTTTCTGGGGCAAATTTGATTCATTCCTTTTAATATATCTCCTTATAAAATATCTTCGTAATAATAAATATCGAAATTTTTAAGACCATCTGATTATTTTATTAAGCCTTTTAAATTAATGTTTAATCGTTTCTCTTTTTTCTTTTTTTTTCTTTTTTCCTTGATCTTTAAATTCACTAATAATAACTTACGGCGAGCTGCAAATAAAAATCTACGTCAGATACTTCCCAATAATTTTTTCAACATAGTACTGTGAAAATCCGATCTCCAATATTTAAAAGTTATACATATAGTATGCACAAAGTTACAAAGAATCTTCACCATAGAATTTGAGCATTTAATTCCAACATAACTGATTTTTGATTCAGAACGCAATTGAAATTCTTATGTTTAATACCTGGTGAAAACTGGTTAATAATATTTTTTTCTAACGTCAATTCAGATTATGTAAGGTATGGGATCTGCTTCAGGATTTGTTTTATGTATATATACCTTATTCTTTCATTGAAACAATTACAATATTTTGATTTGTTAACACAATTGCTGACATTTCACAACAATGTACTATTTTAAATCTTTAGTAGCCGTTTTAGTTTATTTTATAATAGTTACTGATGTTCATTCCGGCATCATAACTGATATGTTAAATCTGATTTGACCACAGTAAACATTTTACTTTTTATAAGCACGTTTAGGCTAAAATTTGACCTAGTCTCCCAAGTTAGAAAAATCATAAATTTTGAACAACTTTAGTTTTAAAATTAGAATGTTGCAAATCAACAAAGTTTTTGCCAGTGTCATCTATATAAATAAAACAAAGAGTTTGTCGGTGGACCGCTCCTATTTTTGATTGATCTAGATTTAACTACTTTTGTGATGAAAGTCGGCCCTTTTTTTTAGTAAAAACTGGTGATTTTTTTTTTAAAGATACTGCATACATGTTATACTTTTTTAAAAGAGCCCTTGAAACTGTTCATTTTTTGTGAGAACATTATATACATCAAGTTCTTAGCTTTAAAGATATTCCGTTACAAAGTTTTCTTTTAATTAAGTAGAATATGAAAATAGATATTATCTATAATTTAATTGTTGCCAAAAAAAAAAAAAAAAAAAAAAAAACGAGTTCATTTTCTTTCGACATAAAAATAGATACATTTAATTAAACATGAGCATTAAAAAATTGTAAAAAATTAAACTATGCCTCTCACAAAAATTGACGTCATTATCACTCTAAAAATTTTCTACACATTGATAAAGTGCTAATGTAGTTCTGTAGCTATAAGATTCAACAGAAAATTAAAAAACATGGTATATAAAAAGTTTTTTTTTTTCTCTTATAATCTATATTAATAAAATCAGAGTTTTGTCTGTAAATTTGTGGGAATCAAAAAATTTTGCGATAGCTTCACGTTTCACACCCCATGAAAGCCGAAAATGACTTCAGAAAATTTTCTCTCTCTCTCTCTCTCTCTCTCTCTCTCTCTGCGTGTGTGTGTGTGTGTGTCATCGTGTCTGTATGTCGCTTTTTTTTGTCCGGGCATCACTCGAGAACGGCTGGATGGAATTCAACGACACTTGGTAGAAACTTAGGTCTTCACCCAACTTAAAATTATACCTATAGAAATTTAAAAAAAAATGATTAGATTTTGAATTGTGGGTAAAAACGCCTGCGCATGTGCCATAAATATTTTTTCACTAAAACGCTTTGAATGGAAAAATAAAATATAAAAATAATTTTTAAGTTAAAGAATTTTTTATTCGCGTGATTCGCACTACGAATTATGAAAAAATTTAAATGAAGTGTTTCCATCTAAATTTTTCATACTTTAGTTAATTTTTAAAAAATCTAATTGTCGTATCGTAAAATTGTTTACACCCCAGGATTCAGAAAAATCACCCCTTTCATGGTTCTGAATTTGTAACGATAGGTCTGATATTTCTAATTTATTTTTCCCTTTTTCCGTTACCACTTAAATTTCATACTTTAGTTATTTTTTAAAAATCTAATTGTCGCATCGAAAAACTGTTTGCACCCCTGGATTCAGAAAAAATCGCCCCTTTCATTTGATATGAAATTTATAAGTATAGGTCTGATATTTCTAATTTATTTTAACCTTTTTCCGTTTTCAACCCAGATTCGGTAGAAGGTTTTATATTTATATATACACATTTATATATATATATATTTTTTTTTTTCCAGAAATAAAATGAAATATTTTAAAATTTCATGTGAATAATAATAAAAATTAGAGAGAAAAATAAATAATTGCCCTACAAAAGTTGATGATTTTTTTTTTTTTTAATCAGGAATGTGTATGTGGATAAATATTCTCATAAAGATATTTGGCATTAGTTTAATATTTTTATTTAATTAAGCAGTACTTTTCTTTCCTGCAGTAAAACAATTTTTTTTTTTTTTTTTTTGTTATTATGTACCGTATGAGGTTCTTTTATGTTCTCCCCTTAATTCTAAAATGATTATAATTTGGATTTTATTAAGATTTTTTATTTTTATTTTGTAACTATCAGAAGAGAGTTTGTATTTTATTTTATTTTATTTTATTATTTTATTTTATTTATTTATTTATTTATTTTGTGTATGTAACAGCTTTAGTATCGGATCCCTTTGACAAAATTTGAAGTTTGGCACCGAAGTAGCTCGGACGTTTCTCGCCAAGAACTTTAATTGCACAATTGAGATAGCCAAATTCAATTCATCGCAAAAATGGCTTAAAATATTTAATGTCACCAAAGGGGTCCCATACTAAAGCTGTGCTTTTTGTATTTATTTATTTATAATATTTTCTATTAAAGACTTCTGTGGTCACGAAATTTGGTGTGTAAATTGTTTATATGCATCCGGCACTTATTGTAACTGGATTTCACAAAATTCGAAATCCCCCCCCCCCCTTCTCGGAGTCGAAGGGCAATAAACATGTGTAAAAACATGTTTTTCCGTTTGAATTCGCTTTGAATTATCTTAGAATGGTGAATTTTGGTGTGTGTGTGTATATTGATTGAGTGTACGCATTATGTACATTAGTGGGATTTTTCAAAACTTCGAACTCACCCTCTGAGGAAGGGGAAGTAAGAGGTGGGTAAGTTATTGCCGAAGGCATTGGGGACCCAAACTCCTCACGTTTTGAGCGAGAAAAACCTCTATCAATCACAGCGACAACTTAGGTTATTAATAAATATATGGGATTTTGACAACTCATTTAAGTTTAATGTCCAGCGAAGCAGGCAAAGCCTGCTAGTTATTTATTATTTTGTTGTCATTTCGGCGATGAGTTGATATGGGTATCGCAAATGCGTAAGTAAACATTTTGGCGAGAAAGGTCCGAGCTACTTCAGTGCCAAATTTCAAATTCCGCCAAGAGGTCCAATCTGTTTCAATGTTTTTGCACAATTTTTCTCAATTTTATTTTAAATATTCTTGTAATGCGAGTGGGGAAAAAAAGGAAAAGCATTTTTTTTTTTTTTTTTTTTTTTTTTAATTGGTCTAATTGTACAAAATATCTCCATGTAAAATATTATGCGTTTTTCCGTTCTTTTTATTATCAAAAAGAAAATGACTAATGCAGTTTTTCCTACATTATTGACATCTCTGTAAATTAAATTATCCAGTACTAAGACGTTGCGGGGAAGAAGTCTCTGCCGAAAGCAGCGAGGGTCCGAAGCGAAGTTTTTAAGCAATTTCAATGTACTTTCTTTTCAGTTTTGATTTGTAGACCAGTATAAAAATATTGATTCTTTTTTTAATCCATTTAAATATAGTGACCAGCTTGTTGAAGTTCAAAAACTTTAAAATTATAAGTTTTTTTTTTTTTTTTTTTTTTTCATTTTTTTATTCTGGTTTAGCCTTTATGGGCCTAGCAAGCTTTTATTATTTGCAGAGATGACGAAATCTACTATCTGCTTGACTAAGAAATTGAAAATGCACCGCCATATTAAAATGTGTAAGTGCGATATTTCTTTACATAAACAATGATGTTTGTACTAAGAAAACTTATTACTGTCATCTTAAAAATGTTGAAAATGTTATTTAAAAAAAAAAAAAAACATACACGGTGGTGTATTCTCCGCATTAGATGAAAAATAAAAAATTTTTAAACGTATAATACGTGGATTATAGGCAAGGGATTACGGCCTATTCTTAATTAATATTTTTAAGGCATATGTAATACAGATATAGGTTAGGATACTATATGAAATCCACGTTATGCTAAAAAAGTTTAGAAATGGTAGTAGTCGTTTCCTTCGCAATTTTTACACACCGATGACACATTTTTTCAGTCTTGATATAAGCAATGATGACTATTTACGGATTTAAAACACATTAGCTGTCGTAGAATGCTTTCCGTTTCTCTATACAGTGTAGAAAATACAGATTTTTATTTTTTCTATGCGATAATATATAATGGATTTATTACATATTTAATGGGGAACAAACATTATATTACCGTAAATCATTTTAAACTAATTTTTAACTAATGCTGTTTCCGAAAATGATGTTTTAAATCTTTTAATTTTTTTTTTTTCTTTTGAGTGACAATGTCATTTAGTATATGGAATATTTTCTACCTATTTTGTATTTCTGAAAATCTTTTATTTTACAGAAAGTACTTTATTGTATAAAAATATTTTTTTTTTTTTAAATAATTTGACCAAAATCTTAAGCTAAAATATATGCACACTGTCCTGTCGAGGTTAACTGTATTTTTAAAACCGCATATTACTTAGGTGAAAGAGAAATTAATTACATATTCTTTAGAACACGGAGGTATTTTTAGTCTAAAAGTGAATAAATTTATATCATAATTATGAGAAAATTGTCACATTTTTAATATTCTTTAATTATGTAAGGCCATTAAAGAAGTTTTCAGAAGCAAGAATCGTAAGATAATAACACTCTATCACAAAATAAGTTAAGTAAACTGCTCATCAAAGCAGAAAGCCTTTTCGAAGCAAATTGACCGAGTCTGGCGAGAGGATAAATTGGTAATTCAATTTTTCAAAAAGAGCCTAAAACGATAATTCCTAAATTATCAGTGTAGCTTTGAAAATATACAATGCTCTTAAAGAGCTTTTTCTTTTCAAGCATTATTTAAACTCTGTTTACAGAATTTGCAGATTTATAGAGTATTCGACTTCGGTTTTATGTTCTATATGCGCAGTTTGGATGGACAACATGATTTCGATACATTAAAAAAAGAAATGTTCGTCTGCCTGTGCATATTATCGAAACTTTTCAAAAACTACAATACAGAATATTTAATCCATGCTAATGCCTTATGGATAATGACTTATCCTATAATATCCTCTATACGATCATCAGGATGACTAGACTATATAGTGTTATTTGTTTGATGTAATTACGTTTATAACTACATTTTTTTCCCATGATTTTCTCTTTTTACACAATCATTTCGCATTTTCAAACAGTTTCTCGGATAATTTCTTGTCCTCTATTGTATGATATGGCATCATGTTATTGTATGGCACCAAAACTGATATAAAATGAGATTTTTCATGTAACACTATAAAAATAGTTCAATTTTTCTTTTTTTTTCAAACTTAAAAGAGATAATTGTTGAAGCTCATCTATTTTCAATTGTTCATCAAAAGATAATTTCAGTTAAATATTCAAGAATTTCAATAAAATATTTGTGCATATAAGAATAGGGACCGAGATATTAAAATTTGAAACACTATAATAAAATTGTAACGTTCATCATGAAGTTTATTGTTTATTTCAATAATAAAATTCTTCTTTTTCTTGCTTCATAAGTGAATCAGAATAGAGCAGTTAACTTTATATACACATTTTGCTTTCAAATCAGATAGTGGGGATCTTCTTCTCTTAAGTTATACAATACTTGTTTAAGAGAGATTCTGCTAATATCACCATTTTGTTCAGTATTAATTCAAAATTCTCTTTTATTTTTGTGAACTTGTCTACAGCATTTTCCTGTCGTCTTTTTCGGAAGGAATTAATAAAATCTCTCCCAAAATAATAATCTTCTTTTCTTGTACGGACTGCGTTGATACACGAAAAATAAATAAAAAGTAAGCCTCTATCTAAACCAATAGTAGAAACCAATTTAGAAAATAAATGAATAAGCCTTCATTCCGATAGCTGCTTTTAGTTTTCGTTCTCTAAAGGAATGTTTCTTTTTCTGAGTCACTGCTTTAAGGACAATCAAAAGTATATGGGCACAATTTTATTTCTATAGATTTTATTGGAAATATAAATATCTATATAAAATTCAGTAATATGAATTAGCTGTCAAATTTTTAATTATCATCTTATAATTAGTTATTGAGCATAGCGACTACTTTTTTTTATTTATTCAAATTTCTAAAACTCTTTCTTGTTCTTTCCATTAAACTGAGTTTCTTACTAATTGCAAATTAATAATGTGACGTTATTTCATAAAAGAGTGCCACTTTTCACACTTCTGGTGTAATTGCTAAAATCCATACACTGAGAGTACGATAGGCTTATTTCTTTCAGACACTGATTTTGCCTTGTTACCATTTTGTGGTGTTCCACTTCCAATATGCCAGGATGCCTGCCAATATCCAATTTTCTCATTTCTTAAACTATCTTAAAATATTTAGAATTTTTATTGATAAACTCATCAATCGTGAAAATTAGTTTCAAGTAGCTTGAAGTATAAGGTTGACTGTTTGTGATAAATACCAGATCCAAGAATTGAACTCGGGCCCTCCGCTTAATGTGCGGATGCCCTTTCACTGAGCCACCCTGGCTGGTATCCAGCTCGACATTTCTCACATAATAACCATTAAATCTGCGTTGGCAGATACGAGGACATTGCCAACGGTTATTATGTGAGAAATGTCGAGCTAGTTATCAACCAGGGTGGCTCAGTGGAAAAGAATCCACACGTTAAGCAGAGGGCACGGAATCGATTTCCGACTCTGGCATTTTACACATAGTTGGTATAAAAGATCAACCCCTCCAGACTACTTAAAATTTCTTAAAATATTTTGCCAAATACGTAAAAACTTTTACATTTTTAAAAACCTACTCCTAAGCTAGAGATTCCTCTTCGATCGCAGGTAGAAACCAATTGCCGATTTTGGTAGATACCATCAATATTCATAAACTGGATAGCTTCTGAATATTTATTGGCTATATCTTCCAAATATATATTAATGATTGTTTCTGGATATTGTTGACAATATCTTCTGCAGATATATTAATAATGGCTTTTGCATATTTGTTGGCAATATCTTCCGAATATATATTGATGATGGCTTCTGAATGTTTGATAACGATATCTTCTGAATAAATATTGATAATGGCTTCTGAATATTTGTTGGCGATATCTTCGGAGTACATATTCATGATGGCTTCTCACTATGTGTTGGCGATATCTTTCTGAATATATATATTGACTATAGTTTCCATTTATTCCATATTACTTTAAAAAAACGTTCTGTATGATGTACTGGCCGGCGCAATCCCCCATCAAATATTTGCTTTAATTACACAATATGGATATAATCCAGATTATTTACACAGATTATTTACAATATGGATTTACACAGTACTACCGAAAATACACATCCACTGGTTATCACACATAATGTATAATGTGTCGAAATACGATTGTGTAGTACTGAAAATACTTATCAGTTTTTTCCCACCTTTTTATCAGAAACATTGTTTTAAATATATTTATAATGTATAATGATTTATAGTGTTGAATGCAGTATTAAAATGCTCTTAAAAGAAATTACATCTAAAAATTGTATTGAATTTACATTTTTTTTTTTTTTTGAGTCTCCTTTTATGAACCAAAATCACTTTATTCAACCAAACCTAAACAGCTAATTTCTTTTGACTCAGGTATATTTGTACCAAATTTAAAGTGAATAAGATGTCTTTGTGACTGCTCAAACAACAAAAAAAAAAAAAAGAGTTTCAGGAGCGTAGATGATATTTCGACAATTATATTTTTTTGCATTAAATTATACTTTTTAGCCATAAGACAAATTTTAGCCATTTCGACAATTGTATTTTTTAGCCATACCTTTAGTCATAGATTTAATACCTAAAAAATATACTTACAAATTTATACTGCTAATTCCATATAACTCAGAAATACGAGGGTTGTCCGTAAAATAAGGTTCCCAACAAATTTTCACAATGAAAAACATGTTTATTATAATTGAATAATACATATTTGGAAAGCTTAGACTTTCTTCTATTTTTCGACATACTCGCCCTTGAGAACAATGTATTTTTGAATGCGGTGTACCATCTTCTTTATGCATGAATCGTAGAACTCTGCCGCCGCGGTCCTAACGGTCTGTCAAAATTTTGTGAATGCAGGACTTGCTGACATCAGGGATCTTCTCGATGAGGTCCCGAACCGTCATCCTTCGATCTTTCAGCATTGCTTCTTCCACTTTCGCAAATGTTTCGTCCGAAACCGATGGCGGCCAGAACGTTTTTCGTCATGGACACGTCCGTTTTGGAGTTCTTTGCACCATTTGCGCGCATGTTGCACGCTCATACACGTTACCCTGCACACTTTACACAGTTGGAAGTGAATGTCCACCGGCGCAGCGTTTAGTGCACCCAACAAATGAATCACAGAGCGTAATTCGCAGCTGGCGTGAGAAGCAAATGGGAGCTCCATCTCTCACGGCACCAAGACAAGTTGAATGAACGTCGCAGATAACTCGCCGGGGCGGGGACTGGAAGAAAGGGAGCCAAGCTATACAACAGTGTCGCCAAAACCCGCGTAACAGCATTCCTAGCTTCTGCAGCTCCTTGGGAACCTTATTTTACGGTCAAGCCTCGTATTTCTGCCAAATTTAAAATAAATAAAATATTTTTTGGAACGCAGTCGTGGTACATACTGACAACTGTACATGCAAATACAGAAAGCTTTTTGAGTCAAAAAAGTAATTCTTCGTTGACGTTTAAACAGTTATGTGTTTTATATCTAACCATAAAACACCGATTTACTACATAAAAGAATCCTACAAAAGTTATAAAAAACTACATTATGATAAAATTGGGTATTACAATAGTTGAAATAGTACTATATTTCCACATCTGCGTTAATAGTATATGCCATATTTTAATTTGAAACAGAGGAATCTGTATTAGAGGTGCACGACCTGTGTCCTTTGAGGGTTTAAGTTTTCCGACATAAATCTTGGTAGCTGCCTTCCAAGTCCTAATTAGCTCTATTACGTAGCCCTAAATACATAAACCAATTGTATGAACGACTTTCTGCCCTAAACGGCGCCGCACCAATGAATGGACAACTGGGGTCTCAGTCCTAAGAGTGAGTGCCATCATAATTTTGATCCTCCTGGAGGGAAAACTGTTCACTTTTAATCCATACCTTAAAAACCTCCCAAAGACATCACTTAATGATCTATATCGATATCGTTAAATATGTTTGATCAACAATATATTTCACATATGAAAGACTTTAAAATTAATCCCCTTCCAAAAAATAGAAGTCCTTTACTTTTATTTATTTCACTCTATTTCCCTAATTTGTTTCATTGTTAAAAATTCACTGTACTAATAATTGAACTAGCGCATGTTCATTAAAATTACATTTCGCTACAATAACCATAGAGTTGATTCCAAATACTATGCAGTGTGGAAATATTTGTATTATCCTTTAGATAGAACATGGTAAATTACATAGGTAAATTTACTTTTTTCTATTAACACGAAATAGTAACTAATTGGATAAAGAATCTCAACACAGACAAATCGAAAAAAAAAAAAAAAAGAAGAAAGTAGCAGAAGTTTTGTGCTAACTGTCCGATTATTTTCTTTCTCCCTCGGGGTAAATAACTGTGCGTCTGATTTCTCCAACTTTTATTCGTTTTTTCCTAATTCACCGCAGATTCGATAACTTCAGTCATACAATATTATTATTTATCGAGAAACTAGGTTACTGGTAATATAAATCAATCAATTTGATATCGAATATTGAGCCAGATGAAATATACTAACGGAAGTAAATTTTTGTAATATATTGAAAGAAATGAAAAATTTCATGGCCTAAGGAGTATTTATTTTTTCATTTACTATTACTAGTTTCTTCCATTTCATTTAGTTCATCATTATTAAATGGTCAAGTTTTTCTGATCACCTAAACGACAGCATTTTAAATATAAAGATTTAAAAAGAAAACCTCTATGTCTAAAGTCATTTCAATCTAAAATAACAATTTCCGAAGCCTTTGTGGATAATTATTCTGATGTTTTAGCCATTAAGGAAGTTGACATTTGAGAATGGTGTCTAGTATTTTTTTTTTTTTTTTTCATTTTTTTATAAAGTGTTTCATAAACTACACTTGATGTATAAATTTGCGTTATTTTCATTAACTAACTTTGTAACCAAACCCTCGTTGAAATAAGATTTTATCAAATTTCTTTTAAACTTGGTCGATAGTTTTTTTTTTCAAAAATTTGAAACGAACATTCTATTTCTACAAAATCATTTTAATTATTTGTTGAAACGATTTTTAGTTGACCAATTCACGGATAGCTGACGAACTGTAATTTCATAAACTAACACCACAATATTCTCAATTGCGTATCATTTGTTATGGGCACATTTGTTAATTAAGCACGATTTTTCATCGGGCGATAAGAAGTGGACACATTTGTAAAATAAAACACCGTTTGTGGTATTTGTTTCAATAACTTTACAAACCATTTAAAAACAGCAATTCTATGCTCTTAACTGCATATACTTTATTGAAACTTCATTACCAAACGTTAGCAGTAAATTTAACGTGAATCTGTACTTTTTACAATTTTTTTGCCATACGTTTTACAGTTAAAATTTGACAGTGAGGTTTATTTATTTAATTATTTATTTTATAATGTACTTTATTTTTATAACAACGTACTTTAAGTATTTAAAAAAATCAAGATGATATATATATATTGATTCCGATTTTTTTTTTTTTTTTTCGCTTGATAAATTAAATAAAGAGAAATTTTATGTCATTCGCCTGGATCATATATCATTTTCCAACTCTAATTGCTTATTATATCATTTAACGCAGGTCCGTCCAACTTAGTTTGGTTTTCGCCAGAAAAATACACTTTGAAAATCTATTTTTTCCGGTGGGTCTCAATGTATGTGTATATGGAGAAATAAGACAGTACTTCCGAATCTTTCCTTAAAAAAATAACATGATGACAAATCAAGTGTTTTAAGTTATTCAGAGAAATGGTGGAGCAACATCATACTAAATTCACGAAAATATGTCTTTTTTCACATGTTGTCTTATAATTTTGTAAGTTGAGACTTTATTATTCTACTGATGTTTTATTTTTTTTCGGAATTAAGTTAATTTATGTAAGTTGTTACTTTTTACTAAAAACTTTATGTAATAACGTAGAATATTTCTGATTTTTATTCAAAAATTTCTTTAATTACCTAAATAGCAAAATATTTTGTGGATTTATACTTTATAACAGACTATAATTTTTATAAATATTATATATTATTATAAATATTATAATTTTATAAATATTATATGTATATATATATATATATATATTTACGTTGACCTGTTAAACGATCACTATCATCAAAATATCATATTAAAATAAATCCGTCAATTGAATTTTTTGTATTATAAAAAACGTTAATGCAATTTCAAAACTTAAGAAATATTTTATGCATAATATTTCACTTCTATACAAGATGGTTATAACTAAACTTCAGCTGTAAGCATTATCCTTCAACTATAATGGGAGAGAGGATTGTCAACAAACTTGGTATCTGGATAAAATGTGCTAATTTATTATTATTATTTATCTATTTTTTTTATGTAAAAAACTGTCAATCAGAGAACGCTTTGCATAGCAGATAGCAAATTTAATAAGCAGAATGATTAAATCGGAGTCAATAACTAATCAATAAATGTTCAAAGGATTATATACTTCATATGAGACATTTCCGTCGTAAAATTTTTCTCGTTTATGCAAAGCTTAATCTCATGAACATTTTTGAACATTTTTTTTTCTTCCACAAACGTATGAGGATAGAATTGGATTCGTAAAATTTTTCTATCGACAGATAAGATTCATTTACACATTTTGAGATGTTCGGAATACTATTTGACTATTTTTAGAGAATGTCTGTCTATCTGTATGTATGTGTAGCCAAAAATATCATGGAAATAGCCAAAATATTTTTGGATCTTTCGAGCCAATGAGTGGCATTCATTATCCTTTTACAACCTGACCTACTCAATTATGCTGATGAAACTTAAATAACAAATAGTAATATTTTCGTTTTTTCGTACCATTTAAAGTCGAATCCGCACAATTGTGCGAGTTTATTTACTTCAGATATTTCGATGAAACACAACTAAATGGCACCAGTAGCAAGACAGGAATAGTTTTTTTTACTTATTTGAAGCGTCCATTTTCTGACAACAAAAGACAAATCTTAAGTACTATCGTAATTTCTTTTAAATATTATTTTTAATGTTTACTTAGATTCCATTTTTATCTTAATATACTGTATTCATGATTTCAATGGATTTTAGCCTTGATAATATTACGTAGGCTTTAAAAAGGTTGGAAAAACTAGTAACCTACACAATTGTGTAAGTCCGGCATATAACATTTCAAGAATAATATGCACACGTTACTATTCTTGAAATTTTAAATGGCCCGAAAACGATATTTGACGAAAGAGAAGATCTTGAAACTACTCGAAAAGTATTTTTCCGATATAAGTGACCTCAGTGATCAATACGATATTGCTTAAACTTAAGAAATTAACAACGCCATTGATGAGGAGAGTGGACATGACGTAGAAGTAGATGAAATTGAAAAGGATGAAGACATAGAGGCAAAAGTCGATGTCTCTTGCCCAGCCATCGTCAAAAATTACAATACATCAATAGGGAGTGTGGACATTTGTGATCAGCAAATGGAGGAATATGGAACCTGGTTTAAAATAAAGAAGTAGACCTAGAATAGAACGGTTCACTTCCTTGACATGGCTGTGGTTTCTGTACGTACGAGATGCCAAAACAAACAGGTTACGCCGTAAAAACACACTTATTATCGTTTCGTAAGTGTGGCTGAGAGACTGTCGGACGTACGACTACCAAACAAGAGATCGCAGGCTGTTCTCAGTGCCAGCGAAGAAGAGGAGACTGAAGATGATGTTGGTCAGTCATGCAGATCAAAGTTTTAAAATCCACCCAAAAAGCTACCCTCTGAAGGGAAGAGGTCGATGCAACAAGCCACTGGCCTTGTTTCCATTATCTTAAAACTTCTAGGAAATGTAGGTTGCAAAACTGTACCAGCCGTACCAGAGTGATATGCGAAAAATGTGACGTATATTTATGTATTTCCAAAAACAAAAATTGTTTCAAACATTTTCTTTGTGACGAATGAAAATTACCCTAATAAATAACAATGGTTTTTGCTTAGCCTGCTACTTTTAGTTATTTATTCAAATAATCTTAACCTACACAACTGTGTATGTTTAGTTAAAAATATCTCCAGTAAAGCCGAACCTACACAATTATGTGGGTCTTCTACAGGCTTAATCTAACATCAGGTTTATACATATATATATATATATATATATATATATAGTCAAATATGATCGTATCAACTAGGGGAAACTAGCAAAACATTCATTTTTCACCAAAAAAGTTTCAGGTTGTAAAGGTTTATAAGTATATACCAAATTAAACCTTCTCTTAAATTGACGCTGGTTACATTTTGGAATCTATTATTCAGCAAGCGGCACTTTCACCTGTTTTTTATTTTTCTTTTTTCAATATTGTATTATCAGTCAAAATATCTTATAAATGTATCCTGATAAAATACTCCCTCTCATATGTCGTTTGTAACACGCAAAATTGATTTTCATTTGACATCTAGCGTTATACTTCCCTAAGATGAAAATAGTCTCCATTCTTCATGGAAAATAATTTTGATAAAAATTTGTATTGCGTGATTTTGTATAAAAATATACAGCAGAAAGTTTTGTGGTAGCCATAACATACTATTTTTAATTCTATAAGCGTATCTTATGAATTAATTGTCTAAATACCAAATATAGTGGCAATCCGTCTTTTTAGCTGGTGACTGCTGTTAAGAGCGGCAGTTAATTATTGCTACCCTTTACACTTTTTTTTTTTTTAGATTATTAATAAAATGTATCTAAATTATTTTATTACGAAACTGTTTTTCGATATGAAAATATATAACAATATTTTTAATTACTTCAGATTAAAAAATAAATTGCATGCTAGTATTCACTAGCGGATGTTCTGCCTCTATTGCGTTTGTTTAGATTTAATTTTTCATGACATATCTGCTGAAATTTGAACAACACTCATGCGGAATCAAACCAAGAAGTATTAATTGCATTATTTACACGGGTTATACATACAACTTCCATTTTCGGATCCTTGGACCATAAATGCACATAGGATCCGCGGGACTTATCCTCGGGTGCCACATCATAAGAAACCATGAGAAACAACAATTACTTCGTTCGTGATACACGCATATTCTGGGAATTAAGTTACAATTTCAACTGATCCATGAATGTCTCTAGGGTCGAGGATCATTCCTGATTAATTTTCCTCGGAGAAATTAAGCTTTCAAATGCTTCTAGGCACCGAAGTGGAAATTTGATTACACAAACTCGTTTCGCTATATCTCGCGGATATTTGGAAATAAAACTATTTCCACCGGAATCGTTTAACAGCAGTGTCAATTCGTATTCGTTTTATATTATTTCGTTGGAAAGAGTTTGAAATAATATAGTCTTGATAATGAGAAAAACAGTAATAGATATAAATAAATTCATTTCATTTCATTATTTTAAGAGGGCGTCATGGTGTATTATCAAATTTGTGCTGAAATGTATTTTAAGATTTGTGTTATTGCAGGATTTTGTTTAATCACTGAAATTGAGAATTGCATTTAGACGAATTTTAAGCGAATCGGTATTAAAGGAATTTTTTTAATAAAGAGTGTTATTAACATTTGAAATATTACATTTATTTATAATTCCTCAAAATTTTTTCAGAATTCCATAAACAATTTATTTTCATAAAAGTTAAACACTGCTTCTAAAAATCTGTTAAATGGTTGAAAAATCATGCATAATTAATAACTTATTAAATATTTTCCAATATTATGAGGTGTATAATTGCTACATGTGGAATGAAAAAGTTAATTTTATTATGTATATTTTCACAAGTATGGAACGAATTCGTGTTATAATTAAACTGAGAAAATAAAATCATGCGACATTCATGAATTATGAAACACATTCCTATTTTTGTACAAAATTAAATATTCCTTGTAAGAGAAACTATTAAAATCTATCGGAGATAGACTTTGATTTTCATATATCGATAGACACATTTTAATATATTATACACATATTTCAATATGCACATACATATATATAATGCAAACACATAATATATATATATTAGATGCACACATTTTAAAACACACACACTATCGTAATTTTATTACAAAATAAAAGTTCATTTGACATTTTAAATCACAAACTACCCACACATACTAAATTTCCATTTGACATCATTTTGAGTTCCATCGTTCGAAATGCCTTTCTGAACGCACACTCTTTTGGAATTTTAAATATGGAAGAATGTATTCATTCAAACTTAAAATCGACTTTCCGTAAGGAGAAGTTATTTTTATCAATTCGGACTTAATAACATTCAAAGTATGTCATTAGTGTACTCAAAGATTTTTCTGCGCTCACTAAATTTAAATACACTTACCTTTAAAATAATATCATTAAATCTATTTTTACTGAATTCCTGAAGCATGCAAGATTTATCTACCATGAAGTACATGCTAATTTTATTCACAGAGAGTGCAAATGGAGTTGATTAAAAAAAAAAAAAAAAATGAAATACTTTACCTTAATCATTTTATTCAAAATTTAATATTTTACATTTCCTTGCGATCATTTTTTGTACATTAAGGATAATTAAGACTAAGACTTATTTCCAACGATTACTCCTACCATTACAAGCACCCATGCCTGAACCAGGATTCCAACCCTGGAAATTGATAAACAGGACGCTAACCATTTGGTCAACAGATGGGAGGAAAAGGGAGTATGGCATTTTGTATAACTGCATGATTTGATCATATTTAGAAAATGCTTGTCTGTGTGTGTGTGTGCGGAAAATTTCGTTCCAACTGTATCTCAGGAACTACAGCATAGAATTTGATACAAACTGATATGTAGTTGCATCTTGACATAAATTTGTGCCTATCGACTTTTGGCAAAAATTATCCAACAGGTGGCGTTGCCATTTCTCTTGTTCAATTTTTTAATATGGTATGTAAAGGAGAAAATGTAATATAAATGTACACAATAGTTTTTAACGAATAATTATGAAATAAAAAATAATTACTTATAATTGTAATGGCTAATCAGAAAACAATTTTTGGACACATAAACTTTCCCCTCAGGGGGGGTCAAAATTTCGATATGGGTATCTTTCAAAAGAACTCATCAATAACTTTATAACAAATGGTTGAACCATTTATCTGTGATACTTTAAAACCAAGTTAAGTATTATTTTCCTTTTTAACAGCAAAAAAAAAAAAAAAAAAAACTAAATAAATATAAATAAATAAACAAATAAAAAAGACCATGTTTTAAGATATATTTAGTACAAGGGGTTGAACCATTTATCTGTGATACTTTAAAATAAAGTCACCTATTATTTTCATTTTTAAGAAAAAAAAAAAAAAAAGACTATGTTTAAGATATATTTACTTACAAGGGTGATTTTCAAATGAATCGCCATTTTCAGCTTCACATAATTTGAAAAATTGACTTACATGAAATGTAAAAACATTCTCACGTATTAATTCCTCATAATTTACAGTTTTCTAAGCAGGGGATCCATTGTGAGGTTTTTTATTTATATTTTAGAAAATTCAAAAAGTTTCTTGACGCGTCATTGTTCTTCTCATGAGTGTTACTTTTAAAGATCATTCTGTAAATTTCATTGAATCCATAACTAAATTTACAAACCTAGTATAGTTTATCTTAAATATTTGGTTCAAATCGAAATGGTATTCATATTTGTTTATTTTACAAATTATTGGTATTTAATCATATATTTGTCTCAAGAGTGTTACTTTGTTTCGTAAACAAAGATTTTAACTTCAAATAAAAAAAAAAATTTTAATGAAAAATCAGGGATTTCTACTTCAGTAACAATAATAAATAAAAAGCGTTAATAAGCAAAACAATTTATTTTTATAAATTAACAAATGTATTAATTCATTGCTGATATTAACTATAGTAACGGCTCATGAGCGGTAGTAAAACTCATGAGAGATAATAACACTCTTGAGACAGGCTAACAATCCTGTTATAAATGTTTAAAAAAAGAAAAAGAAAAAAGGCTATTTTAAATAATTTGGTGTGTTACTCACACGCCTTTCCCTTACCCTGAAATTTAATACTATAAATACAGATTGTAGATTAAGGAGTAAGATAACGAGTACTGTTATATAAAGTTATGTTATAACAGTTCAAATTAGGCTTCCGAACAGCTTTACTTCACAAATAACTTTGTATGACGGTGGCTATCGTCTCTCTCAACCCCCCGTTTCATTATTGTATCTACATTTATATAGAATTCAAATCTGTTGTTAACTTCAAAAGTTCCTTCGAAATTATCCAGACAGTTTTCACACGCGACATTCCTTGAAACTTATCAATCTTGACCAAACTTACCAATTAACAAACGTATTAATTTCAAAATACAGCATTTGAATCACCTGATATTATTTGTTTCCAATTTACTTTAAGAAACATAGACAAAGATCAAACGTTAAAAATTTGACTTAGGTATTTAGGAAGCCTCAAAACGTGTAAATATACAAAAAACCAAGCGATGAAAATTTAATTTAAAAACTACATTATTTACCATATGGTTATGAGGAATTAATTTCAATTCCTCAACAGCTTTCCTGGACATGGTAAAATATTATAGTAAAGCACTTTCACTAACAATAAAAAAGATTGTTATGGCTTAAATATTGGCAGCCCTGTATATCTTCTGAAGATTATGTACACACCACATGGTGAACTTAAATATAATCCTATATTAATAACAAACGGCGCAACCTGAAATACACTTTCATCAATTTTCAAACATTGTCTCACTATAATATACTTCTTTTATGTAGCCCTGTAAACGAACAATGATAGATTTGCATACCATATTCTACATGAAACATGTTTTTACGCATATAAAAAATTTATATTCGTTTCATTTAGTTTAGTGCAGTCTATAGACGTTGAACTCTACTTACCTGCAATTTCCCCATAGACATAATGTATTGGAATTCTCTTGGATGTCCCTGTATACGAATATTTGCTTGTTCTCAACAAAACGTTTAGTGTAGCATCCCTATATGATACATGTTTAGAATACCGAGCTTGGAATTTCTGCTACTACTTGTTCTTGAGATATGCTGCTGGCAGACACACACACACTGACCAACCACAAAAAACATGATTTTCGTATTCAGGGAACCTCAAAGCGTGTAAATGTAACAAAAATTCAATTTCCAAAATTTGACCCAAAAACAATGCTTTCTCTACCTTATGGGTAAGAGAAAGTAAAAATGTAATTAGAACATCACTCACTTTTCGAAGTTTACTTAAGCAATAAAATTTCCATTCAATTTGAATAAAGTATTATCTTATCCAGAAATATATAAAAATATTACATTTATTCCTCAATCTTCATAAAGTGACGACAGGTACACTACAATGTATCTGAATTTAGCTTTCTTTCGGTCCCCGCTTATATGTCACCATTGATTTCAGCTGTAGAAAGGATTATTTCTTTACTGTTGTTCCCCAGGATTACATTTTCAACCTCATCGTCCGTTTCCACACAATTGATTCTTCATCTATTTCACTTTGTAAACTATCATATATCGTTTCTTTTATTGATCTGCTATTATAATTTTGTGCAGTAAATTTTACGTCTTTACATCTAAAGTTACACTGATACAAATTTTCTTCTCTTCAGTCACTTTGTATATAAAAACAGGAAATTGCTTGTGCAACATTCTCTTTTATTATTTACTATTAGTGAGTACTTTATACTCCAATACTATATAGGCAATGTCTTTATTTATTTATTTATTTTTTTTTTTTCGTATTGTAGACACTGGTTGTCAATACATTTCGTAAAGCATTGTAGTACACTCAAAACTGATTTGAAGTAACGTCAAAATTCTGTGCTAAGTGTTTGTTTTATATATATATATATATATATATATATATCAAAATGTATCCTTGAATCAAATCTAACATAATCCTTGAGTAAAATCTAACATAATATCGATAACTGTAGATTTGTTTATTGGTTGCTTTAAATTATAAGTATTGCACCCTTCTCAAGAGTGTTACCTTTTCTAAGTGACACACATGAGAAGTAACACGCATGAGATTTATTAAAGAAATCTTCACTAGATTAAATTTTAACAGTTTTCTTGGAAAATTCGGAATGCCTCCAAAATAATAAACGGGAGATGCATTATTACTATTTTCTAATTCCATTAATTTTATATTATAACAAATTGTGTAAAATAAATGAGTAACACTCTTGGCAGCTAATAAAAATACTCATTGTAATGATATACACAATCCAATATACAACAATTAAAGGATACAATTATACACATCTAAACCTGAAGGAACAACACAGCTTTCTTATTGCAGTTGCTTACTTCAAAATACAAATATTTGTCAAATAAATGGCTTCCTTGAGGTAACACTTATGATATATTAGGGGGACCGGAAAATAATGTCGTTTTGAATTAATAAAATGAAACCGGAAATTTTTGTTTAACAGTGTTTACATGGTACTTTACAAATAACCATCTTATAAGTTACCTAAGAATATCTTAAATTTTATCCAGGATAAATTTCCGATGTCAGTATTTTAATTCAAAACGACATTATTTTCCGGTCCCCCTAATACATATGAAGACACAAGATGCATTTAAGTTTTAAAATATCAAATTTAGCATTTTAGTGAAATCGCTTGAAATTTTGTTTAATTGACACATATTACTTTATATTCCCTATAATATATATATAAAGGTTGCTTCAAAATATTTAAAAAAAAAAAAAAAAGTTTTATATTATGCGAGTTTGTTATATAGGAATTTCCACCACCTACTAACTAAAACAATAGAAAAAGACTATTATTTCAGAATTTAGAAAAATATGCAATGAATGCAACGAATTAAACAGAAAATGATGCACCGCTTTATGCCTTTATAGTGCCAAAATAATATTTTTTTTCAACATAATATTATGAATGAAAAACTAGGGCATCAAACTGGCACTTGATTTGAGAATCACCCACAACATAAAATCTACTTTCTATGGACATTTAGGGCCTTATTCACTAACTTCTTAACACTCGGATTAAACCATTGATCAGCAAATCCGAGAATTAAAGTAGCCGGTGAACAGCGGATTTGGTTGATCCGTAGAACAGAGGTTCACTTTCTGCTTGGCGAACTTCCGTAGCGAGAAACTGCCTATCCTTGTAAACATAACTTAACAATTCTATTATGACGCAGCATGGAGAGTTGTTCATTTGAGTTCATTTGTTTTTTATTGATTTGAGTGTATTTTACATTGCACTAGAGCTACATTATGGGTAATTAGGCTATATTTAATTGGTTTATTTGTTTTGAATATATTTTACGTTGCACTAGAGCTACATTATGGGAAATTTTGGTCTTAACATGCGCGATAGTGATTGCCGCGAAGCCGAGTTACGTGCGTTTTCAGATTCATAGCTTTATACAGCCATGTTTCTTTGTTGGTTCATATACCTTACGGGTATGTCCCAATTCATCCTCCGTCGTTACAGTGGCCGGATCCATGAACTTTTAAAACAGAGAAGCTTTAAATTGCTACAATTAACTAATTATGCATGTATTTTTTTTTTTTTTTCATTTTTAATTAATAAGCACTAAAAATAAAATTTGAATATTAAATAGTTTACTTTCTATAATTTTTAAAAAAATTATAATAATGCGAATAAAGTAAACGTTGTCTGTAGAAAATGGGGATATTTGGTTGCCGTACTCATTGCCCACAACGTAGCACTAGTTCGACGTAAAACTCACTCACTCAATCACTTGTTGGTCAAGTTTATGAAAACTAGGGAATTTTCCCCTCCGCTGAAATGTAAGTGTTAATGAAAAATTCGAAACGATATGTGTCTGGAGAAATGAAAGCGTATCATTTGATAACTTGAAAATATGTTTTTTATTTTATTTGTATATTCTCATAATTTTTATACCGATGTGTTTCGATTCATTTGAATGCGGTTTTAGAATCCTCGAATGTTACGAATTAACTGAGCGCGAAGAGAAATGTTTGATATGTGATTTACGAACAGAAATTTCAAAATGGAAAAAAATAAATAAATAAATAAAATTCATGTTGCATATATTGTAAGTTTTCATGCTTTTTTAATTACTTTTAAAGTTATATTTTTATTCTGAATTTTCATTTATTTAATTACATTTATTGTGTTGTTGAAATTAATTTGCTCTTAAAACTTCGATGACAAAACGTGCATTTTGTTAAGTATTTGCTTATTTATTAAAATATTGTAGTTAAAAAGTTAATTATCCATCGCCATTTTATGAAATTTCTTCGATAATTTTATTTAATTACGTTAAATAGTCGTCTACATTAATATTTCTTTCATTTCGAACGTAAACAAACGTTTTGTAAGGTTGCCATAAGATAAATTCATTTCCTTGGTTCGTTGGCGCACGGATAATATCGCCAAAATGTAAACAAACACCAGTGAACCTCTGTTCTACAGATCTGCCGCGGATTTTTGTTGGAGAATACCGATTTTTGTATGATCGAGCGATTACCACTGATCCGAGATTTAATCCGAGTGTTAAGAAGTTTGTGAATACGGACCTTAGTGTTATACTTCTAAGAGAAAAAAATCGTCTGCGTTCATCATAAAAAATAATTTTAATAAATTATTTGTATACTAAGTGAATTTATATAGGTAATTATAGAAGAAAGTTTTTTTGTTTTGTTTTTTTTTTAATTTTACGTTACATGTGTGTATAAATTTGTACATGTATGTGCATGTGTGTGAGGGAACACAATATCTCCTCAAAACTCAATTCAATTGAAATTAACTTTTATAGACATTTTACAGGCGAGAGACCTACAAAATAGATAGAGTTTCAAGAGCACATAAGACTTTATTTACATAGATATAGATAATTCTTCGACTATAATCTCTTTAAATTTCAACTAATTTTATGAGCATTTTAGTGGTTTTAAATTATTTAAAACAAGATAAAACTGATTATGATATATTGTTTTGCTAATTTATGATCATTATGAAAAATTATATGCGTATTCCTTACAGTTTTCTTACAGAGTGAATAGAATTTATGTATACAACCCAAATTAAAAATGATATTAGAATAACTGAACTTTCTAAACAAAACTTGACAATGCGTCGCATAAAATGAACGTATGCAAATTAAATGAGGGACACATTTAAAAATTATGCTGATTCTTTATATGGGTCAAAAAATTAGAATAATCCATTTATCGAATACGAATTTGAAAAGCAGAGAAAACACTTGCATACCTGTTAACCGACTGATTGTGACAAGTATAAAGCTTGGCACACGGAAAATCGTACGTTAGTCTTTGGCTGAAAATAGGTTTTCACATAACGTGATATTTCTGAAATAACGAAATCGTGTATTGTATCATTGCTTAAAGTTGAAAAAAAACAACAGCTTATCTCAGATCAAATGAATGTTTCACAATCTACGCTTTCGATGATTTAAAAATATATAGAAGAATTGGCGAACTAAAAAGTAACCGAAGTAAATATTGTAGAAACCTTGTAACAACCGCCAGAGATGAACACAAAGCGAATCGTCTAAAATAATCACTTTAAAACTGTTTCTTACATCAGTAAGTGTTGGAGTTGTCGTGTCAAAGTCAACTGCATTTAGGCGATTGCATAAATTGGCGTTTCAATCACGGGTTTCGAAGTAAAGCCAAAGATAAACATGAAGCAGAGACGTGTATGACTCTCCTACTGCAAAAAGAAATTCATCTGCGGGAAACAATACTGGGAAAGTGTTTTATTCAGTGATGAATCTTTATTTCAAATACCTTTTAACGAAGGAGTCGGGTTTGGCGTTTAAAACCTGAAGACTCAAAAATCTTGCGTAAGACGCTCTGTCAAATTTGCGACATCCGTTATTTCATGGGGATGCTTAAGTGCTGTTGGAACAGGAGAATTATGCATCTTAAAACAACGTGTGAATTCCGCAATTTATCAACATATACTGAAATACTACATAATACCCTACTTTGAGGATCTATGCAAAGGTACATTTATCTTTCAGCAAAATTCCATTCCGTGTCACATTTCAAAATCAACTCGTAAATTGCTGACAGTAATAGGGATTTCGGTTTTAAACTGTCCAAGTAACTCTCCAGATCTTAATTCAGTCAAGAATTTGCAGCATCTTCTAAAGAAAAAGGTTCTGGATCTAGTTCCCACCGAAAAAATTGAACTCATTGCCGAGCTGAAAAATGCATGCGAATGCAGTGTCAGTAGCGATGAATGGAAACAGATAGAGGAATCCATGCCTGAAAGGATCAGAAGTGTGATTTTAGCAAAAGGTATTGACTGGTAAATTGACTTATCCTTATCTTCAGAAAATTAGCGTTAATTGTTGTGTTAACCTTAACTCTGTCGTGTCACAATATGGCAGAATCTTGGTTTTCCGAGAAAATGCTTGAACAACTTTGATACATGTTCAATATGTAAGTTTGAGGTTTTATGAGATGATAAATTAAATTGAATTATCTCCACCATCAGGCAAGTCAAAATTCTCATTTAACCCACATTCCGACTAGTACAAATATGGCGAAAACTTGGTTTTCTGGGAAATGCTCTAACAATTATGATAAAAACTTAGGGTTAAGTGTTTTTTGCAACGACAAACCGATCTGACTTATCCTGATCTTCGCGAAAATTAGCGTTTACTGTTAACTCTTACTCATGTCCGTTGTAAAATATGGTAGAAACTTTGTTTTCTCTGAAATGCATCGAACGATTTTTATAAGAAATTAATGTTGAGGGTCTTTCGAAATTAGAAAACTATCTGATTTGTTCTCAGTATCAAGAAAATAAGGGATCACTGTTGTGATAGTCCTCACTCTGCCCATGGCAAAATATGGCAGAAACTTATTTTTCTTAGAAATTACTCGAAGGATTTAGATAAATATTTCAGGTTTCGGATTTTTTGAAATGACAATTCCGTCTAAATAATCCTCATCATCTGGAACGTTAGGGTTCACAGTTAACACTCACTGCGCCAATGCAGACTATAGCAGAAACTTAGTTTTCTTGGAAATGAATGTAACTATTTCGATAAAAATTTAAGCTTAAGTTGTTTTCTAAATGTCAAACATATACTTTTACCAATACCTTGTAATTTAAGCTATTTTTAAACTGGAAAATTGAAATGGTCAATTACTAATATGGCTTTAGTCATTAGAAGAATATAAATAGAGATTTATTAGCAAAATGTAATTTTAGAAACTATTATAGTGAATAACATAAATCGTAGAAAAGAGAACGAAGAAATTGTTCTTTACTATTAATCCTTATATATTGCTCAGTACTTAGAAAATTTTTCAAAAATATTACCAATGGTTATATTAGTAAATAAGACAAAACTATGAAATTTCTTTTAAATTGTCAATTATTGGTCTGTTTACCCTATATTTGTACAATTTTCTGTATTAAAAAAGGTCTAATTTTTTTAAATATTTCTATTTTTTCACCAATTTTTAAGGACCCACTCGTCGCGCTCGTCGAGCTAGCCGTTCGGAGTTTTCCGTGGTTTTCTCCAAAACTTGTGTAAATACAGGCTAGGACCCCTTAGAAAGACCCCCATGAAGGGCACTCTCCCTCAAGCTAGGACCCTAGTGCAGCCAATCGGACTTAATCCTAGTACCTAATACACTAATCTTTATATGACTAACTTGAGATAATGGGTTTTGATTACAGAAAGTGATTTTCAAAGTTATTGATAGTGATAGCCTGCAAGAAATATTTTGTTCGAGTTAACAGTTTATCAGATAAGAAAAAATGAAAGCATATTTTCATTTAACGAAACGTTATATATGGTATTGGCATGTATGTATTAATTGCTAGAATTTTAATGTTAAAATTTATTATGATATCTATCATTTATATATAAATAATATTATTAGCGGGATTTATTTTATTACTACATAATTTAAAGTAAATCCCTTTTATGAAATTATCTCTGAATATGATGCCTTCATTATTAGAATAATTTAAAAGAGATCCAATTTAATAACAATTACAATAATTAATATTAAAAAAAATCAACTCATTTAAAAGAATAAATTTAATAATTGAAGACTGCCTTGAACTGCTTATGCTTACATGTGTGTTTTTTGGGATTATTGCTTTGTGATTGAGTCCTTTTACAACTTAAACTTTAAATTTAAAATTAATTGTTTTAGGTTTGACATTATTAAGGTCAACTAATTTAGATTAATTATTTTAGGTTTAACATTATCAAAATCCACTCATTAAATAACTGATCAATTAAATGGTGCCACATATTCTCTTAAATCATGAACATAAAACTTCTTAAAAATATACACCTTAAAGCAATGGTATGTTTGAACCTGAATTAATTTAATTGACTTATTGTTTATCTAGCTAAACGCTAGATGGCGCTTGTTCACTGCTGTCTTAAAGCTTTTCTATCATTAATTTCTATTCTATGAAAGTTTTAATATTCATTGATTTAAGTACAATTTAAGTTAAAATTTAAGTAACTCAATAAATACTTACTCTCTGAATTTTATCGTCAATGAAAATGCACTGACATTAATTTTTTGTCATTTAATCGTTGTTTGCAATGCTTTTATTTCATTAACTTGTTGGCATGTTCCTATTCTCCAGTTTGTGTAAAAGTTTTACATGTGGCTACACTGCTTTTTTCTAGTTTTCTCTCTGGATTCCTTGATGATTTCAATTAATAAATTATTTAATTTCTCATTCAAAATGTTTTTGCTGCCTCTATCGGTGCTGAAACAATATAAATTGCAATGATTAGCTATAGTGTTTTACGAAATAGATGCAGTTCTCTCAACTTTATGAAGTACATGCCCCCTGATGAGTTTATACTTCAATTTTTAAGCATTTTTATCCAATTATTATTTTTGTGGTCCTTTATTTACTTTCTCCATCATTAAGTTTAATTGTCCTTTTTTATTATTATTATTCATGTCGGCATAAGTAATTTAAATTGTTTTTGTCTCTTATAGGTTCTTAATCTGTATCGTAACATTTTTGTGTCAGTATTACTTATATGTTACAATCAGTTTTATTGTGTTGGTATTGTTTTGTATTTATTAATTGCTAAATATTAAGGTTAAATTTCATTGCGATAACTATCATTTATATATATATATATATAATATTTGAGAGCAAACTAATATATTTTTAAAATTATTTCAATATATTCAGAATTAATGCATATTTTTATTTTTGATAAATATATAATTTTAGGTAAAACCCTCGAAATTAAAATTAACTAAAATTTTTAAAAAGTGTTTTTTTCAGCCAATTACAGTTTAGTCAGTCTATAGAAGCTGGCATTCTGTGACCATCATAAAACTTTCTTCTATATCATTCTATAAACTAGCGCTACCTACCGGTTAGTATGTAAAAATATTTAATTAACATAGTTTTACATAATAAACACATGCAGTTTACATATGCAGTTTACTGAAATTTTAGACTATCAATGCTAAGATATAACTATCCACAAAATTGCTTAAAGTGAGTAAAAAGGAGCGCCAACTGTCAGCCGATATGCACTGAAATTAAATCAGCTAGTTTTGTATAATGGACATCGCACATATCAGGTTTCATGCATTTATGTTTTATAGAATAAAAGTTTCACTAAGATTCAGCCTTCCTATTAATGAAAAAATTGCAATGTAAGCAGCGCCATCTGCAGAATAAGCGATACAGCACCAAAGACTTTGGTAACACCAGCCATATAAACACACGAAGTGAGAAATAGATACTTAAATAATAGTCAAACAGTGTTCAGGATATCTCAAAACGAAAACTTTCGCGAATTCAATGTTTAATACAGAAGAAATTCGAAAAACTCATTAAAGAAAGCTAATACGTTTCATAAACAAGCATTCAGTTTTTAATTTAATCAACTCTCTTTAATGAAAATGTCACACTTTTAAACTAAACCAAATTAATTGAAATTCTAAGACAGAATCTGATTTTATGTTTTATTCAATTTTGCATTAAAAGTATGTTGCTTCATTTTTTTAAATAATTTTATTTTTTGTCTCTTAGTTTTTGTATATCATTATACAAACTTTCATTAATAATTTTATATGTTAAGAATGTGGTATAAACTCTGTATACTTTACGTAATTTCTCACTCTCTCTCTCTTTTCACTTTCTTCTATATTCCACAGAAGAAAGTATTGGATTCGTAAAATTTAAATTTCATTTTTGAAGAAATAAGAATTGCATGCAATAAAAAATAAGAAATTTGCTATAGTTTTAATGGAGCTTAAAGAGTTTTTTTTTTTATATATATATATATAATTATTTATAATTAATGTTGTTTTTGAAAAAGAGGTTTTAAATATTTCATTTATCTAATTATTTACTTGTCAATGACAGTGCCCTTAGTATATGGAATAATTTCTACATATTTTGTATTTCTGAAAGTCTTTCATTTTACAGAATTTACTTTAACGCATAAAAAATATTTTTTTTTTTTTTTTAATAATTTAGCCGAAACTTTAAACTAAAATATATGTACACTAGATTTATATTTTAACCAAAATATTACTGACATAAAAGAAAATTCTTTAGCACACAGAGGTATTTTTAGCCCAAAAGTGAATAACTTTACATCATTATTAAGAGAAAATTATCTCTTTTTAATATTCTTTAATTACGTAAGGCCATTAAAGAAGTTTTTGAGAAGCGAGAATCTCGAGATAATAACACTCTATCACAAAATAAGTTAAGTAAACTGCTCATCAAAGCAGAAAGCCTTTTGGAAGCAAATCGACCGAGTCTGCTGAGAGGATAAATTGGCAATTCAATTATTCAGAAAGTGTGTAAAGAGATAATTCCTGAATTATCAGTGAAGCCTTGAAAATATACTATATACTCTACGATTTTTTTTTTTTTTTTTTTTTAAGCTTTACTCAATTTTAAACATTGTTTGCATTTATCAGATTAATCGACAAGATAGAGATTTTTCTAAAATAACAATGAATGTTGTTCATTGCGATTGAATGAATACGTAATTAAACTTTAAACTAAAAACTGAAACATCTATGTTCGTATGGATTTTTGAGTTAGTATTAACTGCGATTAATAGTGTGAGCACCAGAGCACAGACACACACACACACACAGAGACAGTTCTCTTTATTTATATAGATTATACTTTTAAAAAATGTTAAAATTAAATATATATTATTATTATTATTAAGCCAGTTGCATTCTATTATTGTTTTAAAAGGGTATACAGACTCGAAAACAATAAGCTTTGTTATGATCAGAGAAAGTCGTTATATCCTTTAATTATTATGCCATTCATTTATTTTATTCCCTCACATTTATGTCTCAGGATATATTTATTATGTTCATGACACTTAGTAGAAGAATCGGATTTTAGAACTTTAAAAAAAAAAAAAAACGATATTTTCGAAGTGAGCAGAAAATTTTTATTAAAGCTATTTTCTTGTAAATTTTAAAATTTTATATAAAAGCATTTATTGAATGAGAGGAATATATTTAGATTACATTTTTACTTTCTCTTACCCATAAGGTAGAGAAAGTATTGTTTTAAGCTCAAATTTTCTAACGCGAGTTTTTGTTATATTTACATGTTCTGAGGTCCTCTGAATACGAAAATCATGTTTTTAGCAAATGGTCTGTGTGTATGTCTGTGTGTGTGTCTCTGTGTGTGTCTGTCTGTTATCAGAATATCTCAAAAACAAATTATGGCAGAAAGTTCAAACTTGGTATTCTAAATGTGTGTCATTAAGGACGCTACACTAAACTTTTCGTTAAGATCAAGCAAATGGTTCGTGTACAGGGACACTTACGTTGGGTTTAGCAAGACAATAAAGAACGCAATCTCATGGTGATATTATGAAACTGGCTGAGACAACGACACTATAATTGACATAGAAAGTCAAGACTAAAAACTTACGTTGGGTTTAGCAAGACATGGGGGAAATTGCAGGTAAGTAGAGTTTAACATCTATAGACTACACTAAACAATATGAAACGAATATATATTTTTTGTAATAGAGATGTCAACAGGGAAAAAAAAATTGTGTATGTAGGAGCCTCGCCTCCCCCCCCCCCCTATGGGGGAAGTCCCACCTCGAGGGGAGTAAATTTTCATGATGGGTATCTTTCAAAAGAGCTCGCGAATACCTTTAAAACGAATCTTTGAACCATTGATCTGCGATAATTTAAAACAAATTTATCGATTTTTTTAATAGAGAATAAAATGGACTTTTTTTAGATATTTAGTGTTACACTTCTTCTCTAATATGGAAATCGTCTGTATTATCATAAAAGATAATTTTTTTACATAATAATTTTAATAAACTATTTTTTAAAAACAGAATTATTGTTTAATAACCGAATTAAATTCTATGTAAATGTAGGTGCACTAATGAAACGGGAGGTTGAGGGGGCGGTAGCCCCCCTCACACAGAACTAATTATCATATAAAACTCTTCCGAAGCGTAATTTGATTTGTTTAACGCAGGTTTACATAACAGTACTCGTTATCTTACCTATTAATCTGCAACCTGTATTTATAGTATTAAATTTCAGGGTAAGAGAAAGTCGTGTGAGTGACACACCAGATTATTATTATTATTACTTTCCGAACATACTATGTACGGAAAATATTTCAATCTTGATTTGCGAAATGGATATTGTATCTAGCATAACTCAAAAACGAATGATTGTAGAATGTTTTAAATTCATGTTTGTGACTATCATGACGTCTATTTATTCACCTCCAATTTTGGTCTTGACATGAGCTCTCCTTTTAGAGATACCTACGACTTTACACGACTTTTCGTGATGTACAGTACTGTCCAGAATGGATAACTCCCCACAAAAAACTGTGATGTTTATGAATGCACTAGAATAATTACATTTAAAGAAGTATTTGTTTTATGGAAATGATTCATTTTAGTTATATAAGCACAGTATACGTACATAATTGAGAATGAGTTCAATATTTGGTGTGGAAACCTTTGTTTTTCAATACATCTTGAATACGATTAAGCATGGAAATACATAATTTTTCTCAATAATCTGTTGTAATTTCTGTAATTCACACATGTTTAATAGTTTCTCTTAAGTTAGAAAGTGAAGTAGGGTTACGCTCAGCAACTTTGCGCTTTAAAGTTACCAGAAAGTTCTCAGTTGGGTTTAGATCCGGGGAATATCCGGGCCACGGCCCAAGGGTCTGAAACCCCATCTTTGCAATCCATGTCTTAAAAGTGGCATGGTGCCCCATCATGTTGGAAGGAGGTTTACTAGTTGATATTCATAAATAGTGGTATTTTCTCTTTTAGTACGTCGAGATAAACAGTTCCATTAATTGATGTGCCTTGATGCATGAACCACAATCCACATCTTCCTTTGACACAAATGGCCAGGCCATGAATTTTACAGCATTCTTCACGGTGGGAATATTGTAGCATTCACAGTCTCTTTTATTGGGAGGCCGTCATATATTTCTACAAAATGCATAAAACTACGATACTTGAGTCTCGTCGTAAAACATCACGTTTCCACTGCTCCGCAGTCCAACCCTGATACATTTACAAAATATCAGTCGGTTAGTAATGTTCTTGGAAGACAATTCAGGCTTCTTGGCAGGCTTATAAGACTTTAAATTTGCATTGAATAGCCTCCTTTGGTTAGGAAGATTAACATATTTTGGTAAAACAGCTAGCATTGCTTTTGCTGATTTTCTGGATGACCTCTTTGCTAACAAAATTGTGGACTCATTCATTCGCTTTTTTGTGCCCTTGTGACGACCTTTTGCCTTGGAATAGCCATCATTTCTGGTGGTTTTGTAATTACTTATAGACCTAGAAACTGTCTTTTGTGCGAATTTCAATCTGGCAGCAATTTTCCGAGTACTATAACCTTCTTCACACATAATTTTTATCTGTGCGTGCATTACGCGCTCAGTTCTTTTACTAGACATCTTTATTATTTTAATCCTCCTGCAAAATTTTATAAGTCCATACACGGCAACTACAACTAATGAACTAACAAAATGCCCAACAAGAACACTTGGCGCTTTGACAAAGGGCCAAAGCGACAATCTGGCTCCAACTGTCACTATAAATGGGAAAAAAAACAAGTGAATCATCCATTGTGGCCAGTACCATATACGTATGATTTAATACGATAGCGTCTAATCGTTTTGTTCGAAAGAGCTGAAAGTTGGCACATATATTATAAATCACTGTAATTGTACTAAGTCGCATCGTTTTTGGGTGAATCTAGCACTTATAGTTTTTTATTTATTTATTTATTTATTTTTTTTTTTTTTTTAGAGAGAGACACAAAGAAACCTTCTTCATCATTATGGACTATGGGCTTAAATTATTTAAAATGAGATAGTGTCTAAACACCTAATTCAAACAAACTGATAATTTATATTCGTGTTATCGGTCACTGTCATATGGAAGATTTTCATGAATCTAGTGCTTATAGTTTTTAACAGGGATACAAAAAAAAATTATTTATCTTTTTGATATATGGGCTGAAATTATTTAAAGTGTGATGCATCTAAATGCCTTTGAACTGTATGGATTTTAGTGAATCTAGCACTTATAGATTTTTGCAAGGACCTAACGAAAAGTTCTTTATTCAGAACATAATGAACTATGGGCTCAAATTATTTAAAGCGCAATAGCATTACCGCCTCATTCGATTGAGATGATTGATTTCAGACATGTCTTCATTTAATTTATTTAAACACCCTTTAATTATTATTGTTCGAAAAGTCGAGTGGAGTCACTCCAGATTTTTTTTCTTTTATGCGACGTAATATTTTTTAGGAGTTGACACGTTATAACAGTATTAAAACAAATTCTACGTATTAAACATCCATATACTTTAATGCATTCGATACCTTTTAAATAATCCTTTGAAATAAATTGAACAATTCAATTTAATTTGGAATCCTATTTTTTTTCCCTCATGATCACTACATCTAAATTTATTGCCTATATGAACATTTTTACGATAGATATGCTGCTGGTTATAATTACAACTAATGCTTAGGAATAAGATGCTTCAAAATGTTAACTATTAATATTTTTTTTCTAAAAATTATCAAGACTTAATGATCGTAGGAGTTAATTAATACTGAGAAAGAAAAAAAAAGCACGAAAAAATCCTATAATCACTCAGAGTTTTACATTCTTCAATAGCGATCTATTGAACGTGTACAAGGAAAAAAATCAAATGTTTTTTTACTCTCCTCATAATTTATCCTCTGAATTCAAGTAAATTATAACAGCATAGTTATATGAGATATATTCTTAGGAAAATTCATAAAGGGAAAAAATTATTACTGTTACAAATGAAATTTGGGAAAAAAATTGGATCAAAACCCAAATTTGCTCAGCCCGCAAATTATTAATTCAAAAACCATCTATTTGATCTGTGTAAAGTGCACGCATTAATTCTGCGGGATCGGTTTTTTCATTTTTTTTTTTTTTTTTTAATCTTATGACATGAAACTATATTCAAAATGTTAAGTTTGTCAAAGGTTGTTACTCTGAACTGATGCAGGCAATTTTTTCTTGTGAATAAGACGTCATTTTTTGTACTTAAAACATGTTTATAGACAAGTAATGGAAAATTTATTTAAAATTAAAATCCATATTTTGCTCTATATCTTTACTCTGTAAAATTTTCAAGAATGTTTCTTAGAAAAATTGTGATAAATTTGAAGCAGTACATTCAGTAGACAGGCATGTGAAACTTAAAATTTAGACCTTCAAAATTTTCCAAACTAACAATTTAGATATTCAGTCACTGCTCTATTTAATTACTGTACAAATTTGAAAAGGGCTTAGAAAAAGTCATAATTAGAATACCTAATTCATATACTTTTTTAAAGAAACTAGACATTCTAATTATGTACAGTCGGTAACAAAAGTATCCGAACACGAGGAAAAATTCTTATATAAAAAAGGTAGAGTTAATACTGTTTTGTTAAATAAATCCTTGTCGAATCATGTTCTTAAACTGACTAACAAGGAAACATTCAAAAGGTGTCATCTTCAAAAAGTATTGAAAAAAATATATGTGATTCTACTTTTCATAAAACAATAGAAAATGAAAAAAATATCGGCTGAAATTAATTACAGCGACCACAAAAAATTATCAAAATTAAGCATATTTGGCGATTTAGCGCTGTTAGGCGATACGTTTGCTAGCACCGAGATTGCCGTGTACGAACAGAACCGTGTTTTGCTTTTCCGCCAAGTACTCAAAATCAATCGCCTAGCAGTGTGAAATCGCCAAATATGCTTAATTTTGATATTTTTTTGTGGTCGCTGTAATTAATTTCAGCCGATATTTTTTTTTCATTTTCTGGTGTTTTATGAAGAGTAGAATCAAATATATTTTTTTCAATAATTTTTAAAGATGACACCTTTTGAATGTTTCCTTGTAAGAACATGATTCGACAAGGATTTATTTAACAAAACAGTATTAACTCTACTTTTTTTATATATAGGAATTCTTGCTAGTGTTCGGACACTTTTGTTACCGACTGTATAAATTATTTTAGTTACAATGCGATAAAGTTGACTAAGATTTAACCTTCTATAAAACAAGTGTTTTTAAGTATATATGTATGTATATGTATTATATATATATATGTATGTGTGTGTGTGTAGTACACATTACACAGGCCTGCAACCAAAAATATGTTTAGAAACCAGTTGCTGATACTAATAAATTTTTGTAATCCGATTTCAAGAAAAATAATCAAAAAACTCCATGACGTAGCAGTTTTTCAAAAAATTAAAAATTAAAAAGAGATGGAGCGTAGATACCAAGGTAGATTGAACGTCAATATGGTGGCGGACTAATTCAACACAGAAAAGTCTCTCATACTTCCTACAACAGACTAAGTGCCAAAAAGAACTTTCATAGCAAACAGAAAAGAAAGCATTAACGATATATGAATTCAGGATATATTAAAAAATGGTAAACCATCAACTGTTTTAATTAATGTAATTTTCAATTAATATAAAATCAATATATATTTAGTAAATCATTTCCAATTGTTTGATATATTAAATGTAAATAAAACACTTAAAAAGACTTTGAAAAGACTTTCTTTTTCCCAAAATATGTACAAAAGGCTTTCTTGCCCATATCTTCAAGCTCGATTTTCGGCTTTTCATGTAGGAATTTATGAAAAATCCTTACTTGATTGAGAAAAATGGATGTCATATTTGAAATTAGCCCCACCAAATAATATAAAAATCAGTCATTACACTGCACACATTTTTTCATGAGTCAAATTTTGCAAGACTCTGTTATAAATATTATTTCAGATATAATTGATTTTTAATATTGTACTATTTGTTTTATGACAAGATTTACATAAAAACTCTTATTTTTCTTAAATTGATGTAGATCTTTACTGTGTTCTTCATATATAAAAAATGTATGACATAGAAGGAAAGTTTCGAATTCGGCTTCATATATTACTTATATACTTTGGGTTCAAAAATTTTCAATTTAGATACTTTTAAAACATGCTTGTCTGCCTGTATGTATTATCGAAATTTTGTATGTATTATCGAAATCAAAAAATACAGCATAGCATGCCATCCTTTTTTATACTTATTCCAACACGTTACATATGCCATACACTATCACGGCATAGCGTCCGTCGAGGATCAAAATTGTGATGGCATATCTCCAGACCACCCCTAGGGGTGAATCCTAGACCGTAGCCCATTGTCAACTACGCAGCATTTGTGCGACGTAAAACCCAACCAACCAACCTATCGCTCCGAACCACTGAATAGTGGTGAGTGGCCTACTTCCGTCTTTTAAACCTTTAAGCCATTAAACCAATAAACCTAGAGAAAAGAAAAATGAAAATCGTATTACCACCTCAAACCCCTAACTCTAAATTTTTATTAAAATCATTTCAGCCGTTTCCTAGAAAAATAAGTTTCTGTTATATTTTGTTCCAAGCAAAATGCAGGTTACAATTCTAGTTTTAAAAAGATGTAGATATAAGTCAAATCAAATTTCATCTCCAAAGACCTCTAATCTTTCTTTTTTTTTTTTTTTTCCGCTTCAGTGATTTTTATGAAAACCAATCCAAGGAAATTCATTTTTCACTCATTCATTTGATCCATTTTTCATTCATTCATCCTATTGAAAAGTAACTTCTCATGATAAGGAAATTCCCTCAAATAACTGAGTTGCTATGAGCGACTTCGCTCGAGACAATTAAAAAAAACCAAATCAAAGTATCATATGAAATCACTAACTATGATTTCTTACCAAATTAAATTCGTTCAAGTAATTTCCTACAAAAACAAATTTCTGCTATATATATATTGTTCCAGACCAAACACAGTCAACCAGCGACGGCTACTTTTTCATGAAGAAAAAAATAAGTGATATATATATATATATATATATATATTAACCTATTTTTTTTTCTTTTAATCGTTGCAGTGATTTCCAAGAAAATCAAGTTTCTTCCATATTTCTCGAGTGTAAAGTCTGTTTTATTAATAAACGTTAATTATTGTAAAGATGAAGTTATTTCAGGTAGAACTATCATCTCATAAACAGACTAGCTCTAAATTTCATTTTTATTAAAATAATTCAAGTATTTTCTGGGGGGGGGGGGAACGAAGTTTCTGCTTTTTTTTTTTTTTTTTTTTTTTTTTTTTCTTCTTCAGGCGAAGCGCGAGTTACCGGTGAATGCTAACTGTTCTGAGGAAGAGGGAAGATTTCAGAGTTTACAATTCAGATAGAATCCTCGATTTAGATAACGAATTTTAATTTAGGGGCTCAAAATCCGCTAAATCAAAACCATTAAGTAGTTTCTAAGAAAATCAAGCCTCTATCATATTTTACCTCACGCAAAGTGAGAGCTAAAAGTGAACTGTAATTTTCGTGAAGATGGGAATAACTGAGATGGATTTCTCATCTAAAAAAAAAAAAAAGACCTTAAAGGTAAGTTTCTAACAAAGTCGTTAGAGCCATTTCGCAGAAAACTAAGTTTCTCTCATAGTTACTAACGGAATGAGGATTAACTGTAAGAGTTAACTTTCTTAAAGATAAGGAAAATTCACTTCGTTTAACAATGAACGCTAAATTTTCTGAAGATGAAGATAAGTCAGATGAGTTTGTTTTCTCATAGAATCCTTAATTCTAAGTTTTTTATAAAAAAAGTTCGATTCATTTTTGTGTGATACACATGTCTGCCATGTTTTGCAAAAAAAAAAAAAAAGAACGAGGATTAAGCAAAAGTTAATTTTCCGGGAGATGAAGATAAGTAAGATGGATTTGTCATCTCAGAAACTTTTTTTCCTAAGTTTTTATCAAATTAGTTTCAGCCATTCTCAAGAAAACTAATTTCTGCCAAATTTTCCAACAGGTAAGGGTTTTTTTACCAATGAACGCTAATTTTCCTGTCTATGAAAATAAGTTAGGTGAGCGTGTCATCTTAAAAAACCCTTAACCTTAAGTTTTTACCAAAATCGTTAGAACCATTTCTATGAAACAAGGTTTTTGTCATATTTTGCAGCGATGGAGGGAAAATTAATAGTGAAAGCTCACTTTTCTGAAGATGAGGATACGTTTAATGGTTTTGTCTTCTCAAAAAACCTTTAAACTTTGTTTTTATCAAAATCGTAAAAACTATTTCCGAATAAACCCAATTTCTGCCACAATTTGTAGGCGACGAATGAAAGTTAACAGTAAACGTGAATTTTCCTCAAGATAAGTTCAACCAATTTCCCACTTCAAAATATCCCTAACCCATTGATCAAACTTTTTATGTCCATTTCCGACTAAAATGCATTTCTGCGATATTACGGGCGAATAAAAAGTAACAGCGAATGCGAATTTTCCTGAAGATAAGGTTAAATCCAATAGATTTTTTATCCCCCCCCCCTCCAAAAAAAAAAAAAAAAAAAAAAAAACTTTAACTGCAAACTTTTATCAGAATCGTCATATACATTTCCGTGTAAACCCAATTTCTGCCATATTTTGCAATCAGCGGATAAAGGATTAAAAGCAAATGCGAATTTTCCTGAAGATAAGTATATAAGTTAAATCGATATTCCAGCACAAAACAACCCTTCATCCCAAACTTTAATCAAAATCGAAATAGCCATTTCCGAGTAAACCCAATTTTAGCCCTAATTTGCAAACTGCGGATGAAGGGTTAACAGCGAACTCAAAGTGAAGATGAGATTAAATTCTATCAATTTTTCACTCCAAAAACCCCTTAATCCGAACTTTCGTTAAAATCGCTAGAGTCGTTCCCGGGAAACCAAGATAAATAAATAAATATATATAGATATAGATATAGATATATAAATACAGATATATAGATATATACATATGAATCACAAATCATATGATTAATTCATTTGATATAAACGAAGGATTACGTACGTAATCCTTAATGATTTGCTGTTTACTTCAATAACAAATCTTTTGATTTTGAAAGCTTTATAACTTAATTAAGCTAATCCAATAATTTTTTATATATTCAGTTCGATCTCAAATAAGATAACATTGATGAGCGTCTCTAAAGTTATAAAAAGATCTTTTCTTTGAGACAAATTCTGTTGATAACACTTTGTTCAATATTAGTTCGAAACCATCTTTTATTCTTTTGTATTTGTATGATAGCATTTTCCTCCTGTAATCTTTTTCGGAAGAAATTAATAAAATCTCTCCCAAAACAATAATCTTCCTTCCTTGTCCAGACTGAGTTGATACACGCAAAGTAAAGAAAAAACAAACTTTTATCGATACCAATTACAAGAATCAATTTGGAAAATAAATGGATAAGCCTTTATTCCGATAGCAACTTTTTGTTTTCGGTCCCTAAAGAGTCTTCTTTTTAATTTTATGTTTAAATAATCAAAATTATAATTACATTATATTTTTATCTACGATTTTATTGTAAATAGAAATCTTTTTATGAAAAATTTAGTAATTTGAATTAATTTGAAATTTCAATATCAGTTTATGATTAGTTGTTGAATATAGCTACTACATTTTTCTTTATTAAAATTGCAGATTCACTTACTATATATATATATATATATATATATATTTCATTAACACGAGTTTGCTGCTAATTGCAAAACAATGATGGGTTATTTCATAAAATAGTACCACATGGCACATATTTTGTGATATTACTAAAGATATTGCTATTTGGTGGTATTACTATTTACGGATATAGAGTCAAAAAAAGAACGAAAGAACAACATTTAATTTCGCATAAAGAATAGAAAATATATAGGGGAAGGTGGGGTACCTAGGACCTATTTTGGCTTTTTCAATTTTAATTTTGTAATTATTCGCCAACACTAAATACATATAGCTTTTTTAAATACTCTGTGGTATTATATAGAACATATATTTATTCCAAAATTTTATTAAAATTATATCAATTGCATTTTTTTTTTAAATAAAAAAAGGTGCAATTAGGTCCAAGGTACAGTCGGTAACAAAAATGTCCGAACACTAGCAAAAGTTCCTATGTAAAAAAAGTGCACTTCATACGGTTTTGTTAAATAAATCCTTATCGAATCATGTTCTTACACTGACTAAGAATAAGATTCGACAAGGATTTATTTAACAAAACCGTGTAAAGTGTACTTTTTTTACATAGGAATTTTTGCTAGTGTTCTGACACTTTTGTTGCCGACTGTACACCACTGGTAGTGCACCATGGACCATTTATTAAAAAAAAAAAAAAATTTCAATTTTAAATAAGGAAATCTTTACAAACAAATGAATTCTAATTAACATTTTTTTTTTTTTTTTTTTTTTTTTTTCAAAATCCTTAATCTGTCACAATTGTATTGTTATTAAGTCTAATTTAAGTCTAAAAAGTGGAAAATGTTAAATATTAACTTAAAAAATTCTACATTAAGTCATATTGTGATTATTGGTAAAAATCCTCACACTCATTTATAATCAAGATTGTAATTGAATTGGTCAATTCCAAATGTTAACTTTTAGAGCTGCATTTCTGATCCACCACACAATATGACCAGTCCAAGGTACACTACTTGTGTTGGGTTCAAGGTACACCACTCTGTTACTAAAAACGAAATTGCTAAACATGATGTTCAGGTTGAGCTTAACTTGATTAGAAGCATAAGGGGTTATAGCTATAAAGCTACTTCATGATGCATATCACTCATTTCAGAATATACAGAGTATATGTGGGTATAGAAATACATAAAAGTATCTGAGAAAAATTTACTTTTGGAAGGTGAATTTACTTTTTCAAGAACTCTTCAAAAAGTTGAGCTTCCAAGTAAGCATAGAGACCTCTACAGTACTTCATTGAGACCTCTAACAGTAAACGTTTTAACTGCATGTGATATTGTTTATATATCTAAATAAAAAGAGCTAGAAATGGCATAGGTCCGAGGTACACTTATGTCCAAGGTACACCATTTCCCCCTACTATCTACCACTAAGTATTTGGGCACTTTCGAATTTAGCCGTTTTGTCAAATATCTTGAAAAGTTCCTTAGAAATCATCTTGAAACTTTGGCAGTGTAAAGAACATGTTATACCTCATATTTTTCAGTAAAAGTTGTGTCATGAAAAGGAAAAGGGGACCAGTAAAAAATTATCAAAATGTTTTGAATCACCCTGTAAAAGGGTAATGCTTTAAATACGTTTTGGCTGTACCATGTGATTATGAGGACTTTTTTCATTATCTGTATAAAATCTTATGAGGCTACTACATATATTCATGGAGGTTTAACGGTTTATATTAACGGTTTCTTTAAAAAATTGTAAAAAGAATTTCCACTTTTTAAATTATAACACGTGGATATTAGACCCAATGCAAAGCCATTTTCAGGAAATATGGCATACTATATTAGATACAGCATACAGCAATCAGAATGAAAAAGTGTTAAATATGTTAGGAAGTACGAACACTTTTACTGAATAATTTTTAAATACACATGTGCAAGCTTTATAAAAATTTAATCTGCATAATTTAATAGCCAAAGGTATTGAGCAACTTATATGAAAACCCCAAAAAAATATCATGTAAATTCAAAACGTTACGAGAGAGAAAATAAACATAATTTCAGTTCTTCTCCAAAAAACGAAAAATGTTAGGAGGCTTTGTCAATATTTATTTAGAATCAGCGAAAACTCTGTAATACCATTGGGCATTCATTGAATCAAAATAAAAATGTGAGTAAAACCCCTTATACTTTAGCTTCTATTTTGAGAGAACTGAAATTCTGTTCATTCTATCTCTTGTAACGTTTTGAATTTACATGATATTTGTTTGGGATTTTCATATAAGTTGCTCAATACCTTTGGCTATTAAATTATGTGTAGTTAAAAATTATTTAGTAAAAGTTCTTGTATTTCGTAACATATTTAACATTTTTTCATTCTGATTGCTGTATGCTGTGTGTAATGTAGTGTGCCATATTTCCTGAAAATGACTTTGCATTGGGTCTAATACCTTACGTGTTATAATTAAAAAAGTGGAAATTGTTTTTGCAATTTTTTAAAGAAACCGTTATATCTCCATGAACATATGTGGTAGCCTTATACACTTTTATACAGATAATGAGAAAAATCCTCATAACCACATCTTACAGCCAAAACTCATTTAAAGCTTTACCTTTTCCAGGGTGATCCAAAACATTTTGATTTTTGTTTAATTTTTTACTGGTCCCCTTTTCCTTTTCATGACACAACTTTTACTGAAAACTATGAGGCATAACATGTTTTTACATTACCAAAGTTTCAAGATGATTCCTAAAGAACTTTTCAAGATATTTGACAAAACATCTAAGTTCCAAAGTGTCCAAATACTTATTGGTAGATAGTGCAATTTTATCCGTAAAGCAAGTCTAAAATAATTGAAAATCAAAGATTATTTGTTTATCGTCACTTTGCTAAATTGAATATTTGATTAATTGTATTGAATTATATCAGAAGAAATGCTAATATTCGAAATTATTTTAGCAATACCACACGTAAATACTGTAAAGCTTATTCCTAATGAAATTACAATATTTATTTCTTTTTCCTTAATTTTCTTTTTAAACTGCTTCAAAACGAATTCATACTAATTAAGATACGCAGTATAATCGATTCTGTTATTTTTTAACATTTTTTGATAGCTAAAGTTTTAAATAAACGTCATTTATTTGGTTCAAAAGAAAAGGTACTATCAGAAAAAAAAAATACACTGGTGGACGAAATTAAATCAACAACCTGTTTTCTCGTTCTCTTCTTTTGCACATAATTTTTAAACAAATAAACATATGAACATAAAAATTTGGATGGCTTGTTCGTTATCATATTATTAACCGAATTTTGTGTAACTTTAGCATAAGAATAATTTTTTAGCTAATAAATATTCATTTTTCTCTCAAAAGTAAGCTTTGGAAAAAAGGAAAATTTTCAATAATTTTAAGAAAGAACACTTAATGAAAAGTGGTGTTAAGGATGCATTAGAGATAGGTAAAGACGCACATGGCTTTGAAATATTAAACTAAATCTCGATTTTTCTTTCTGTATTAACTTTTCTTTTACTTTTATAATGGACTCTTAAAAAAATTATAATTAGTAATTTGTAAGCTATAAGCATCACCAAAATAATAAAAATGTCGATAAATAGTTTTATAATGAACATCTTATTTAATTTTCATGTTTGTATGTATATTTTTTAAAAAGCTATTCACATGCGAAAAAAAGAAGAAAGAATAAGAAACAGAAAAGTGAATACAGGTAGAAAATTTTTGGTTGTAATGTAATATATGGATGAGTGTGCATCTTCACCTATCTCTAATGCATCCTTATAACATCACTTTTCACTAGGTGTTCTATCCTAAAATTATTGGAATTTTTCATTTTTTCCAAAACTTACTTTTTATTTCTTAGCTTAAAAATTGTTATTATGCTAAAGTTACATAAAATTCGGCTAATAATATAATAACGAACAATCCAAATTTTACGTTCATATGTTTATATGCTTAAAAATTACGTGCAAAAGAAGAAAACGAGATAACAGGCTGTTGCTTTAATTTTGTTCACCAGTGCATAATGTTTTACTGCTTTCATAATGAGATCTGTATGATTATATTGAATTTTGGTATGCACATACTACTATTCAATTCTTAAAGGAAAGTTTCATGTACAGAAATCTTTAAATGTCAAAAATAAGTTTATTATAAATACACTATTTTTTAACCGAAAAAAAAAACAATAATTATTTTTAGTCATAGATTTAGTCACTCTTACAATAACATTAATGAAATAACTCTCTTTATATTATTTTTTTACCTAATTGGAATAATTAAACGCATATAGCTATAAAAAGAAACTAAAATTCTTCATTTCGCTTTATCTACATATTTCAACAATTCAATACATTTTACGCTATTTGTTTGATTTTACAACATATTCTATACTTCTAGTCCATTCTTTTACATTATTCGGTATATTAATTTATCTTTTATCTCGACAGAAATAAGACCTGCGGCTTATTTCTGTCGAGCTATGTACATGATAGAGCAGATGTTCCTGCCTAAAGGTTGTCTGAGTGAGTAATGTCGACCGGATGTCGGCCTGGATAGCTCAATTGGTAGAGAATTGACCTTGTAAGTCAAAGATCCGGGGTTCGGCTCCCGGTCCAGGCATTATTTTCACTCAGTCGGAAAAATAAAATTTCAATAATTATCAGCCCTGTATGTCTTCTGAAAGTTATGGACACATCACATGGTGGACAAAAATTTAATCCTATATTAATAACACACGGTACAACCTGAAGTACACTTCCATCAATTTTCAAGGATTGTCGCACTATAATCAAGTGGCGTACCAAGAGTGGGGCGGAGGGGGCGGTCCACCCCGAGCCTCAGATCATAACGGAGCCTCCGGAAAAAATTTACCTTTAAATATATATATTTGGTGAAGTTTCCGTTCCATTATTTTAACCTAAAATATTCTCTGTAGTTCTTTAAGCCGTAGGTTCCTGTCTAAAGAGCCTTAGTGTACAAAATGTGACCATAGAGCGACAACTCAAAAATAATAATAATAATAATAATTATAGTAGTAATAATTTATGTAAAGCCAAAATAAGGTAGCACAAGTCGTACCAATGCCCTTGGCATTCTTGTTGGGTGCTTGGCTTCTGAATCAATCTTAAAATTTATTTCAGTGCCTTTTTATAGTAATAAATTTAACACGTTCGCTGCCGATCCCGCGACAGCGCGGGATGTGACGTATTGCTTTACAGGTGAAAGTTTACTTTAGGCTGCCGCTTGGCGAAATTTCGAAAATCGCCAAGACGGCGCCATTTCGCATCGTGTTCCGAATAGCAACCTTACACCGGCGGCATACGAAAGCGAGCTTTTCGGCGATCTAACCTAAAAAGAAAACGCGTCTTGAAAAAAAAATCCGAATAATAATAATACATAGGACAAAAGAAAAATTTTCATAAAATAGAATTAAAAGAAAAAAAATAATTAGGAATTTATAACTAATCACAAATACAAAAATAAAACTTAGATTATACAATCACACCAAATGTCCCTGAAAAGTGTGTTGCTTTAGTAATTGATGATAAGTGTTTAGATGATAGTTTTTTTATTTCCAATAATTTAACAGCTATAAGTACAGTCGGTAACAAAAGTGTCCGAACACTAGCAAAAATTCCTATGTAAAAAAATACACTTCATAAGGTTTTGTTAAATAAATCCTTATCGAATCATGTTCTTACACTGACTAAGAACAGGATTCACAAGGATTTATTTAACAAAAAAGTATGAAGTATACTTTTTTACTTAGGAATTTTAAATTTAAAAGTTTTCAAAAGTTGTATAAAGTAAATTATTTATCCTTAATATTTTATTTATAGTCCTCATTCATTAGGAATGAAAAAATAAATCCGCAACTGGATAATTATAGCAAATTTTAACGATTCTCTATTATAATGGTACTCTGATCTGTTCACTATACCCCTATCTCAAATTGCATGAAATTAAAAAGTATACAAAATTTTGTACTGTAGCAACCAGTATTGGCATGAAATTCAAAAATATGCCTCTAAAATTCAGGACCGTGGTTGCCCAGTCGGTAGAGCGGCGGGCTCGGAATTGGAAGATTGCGGGTTCGGTACTCGAGCCTGCAAAAAAACATTGGGTATACTAATGGTGGCTGGTGCTCATAAAATCTGTCGTGCCCGCAATGTTTTCCATGTTCCCATATTAATTATACCTCTGGGTGTCAACGAAGCGAGAGAGTCATCCCTTCCGTGGAGGATCAAAATTGTGATGGCATGTCCCTGGACAACTCTAGGGGTGAGACCCAGACCATCGCCAATTGTCCATTGCGCAGCACTAATGTGACGTAAAACACAATCAACAAACCAACCTCTTAAATTCAAAAGTACCTCTTAAATTCCAACTCTATTCAACCAGCCAAACAGTACTAACGCAAACATCACAAATATTCATATTTCAAAATAGATGGTTGGTTGGGTTTTACGTCACACTAGTGCTGCGCAATGGGCGATTGGCAACGGTCGGGGACTCAGCCCTAGAAGTGGTCCCGAAACATGCGATCAAAAATTTGATCGTCCATGGAAGGGTATTTCAAAATAGAATACTTTCTCTCTAATAAAACACGTATCATCAATATGCAACCGAAGTGATGGCGTCAGCGAGATATTTTATCTGCTCAGTACAAACGAAACTATTTGCGATGGAAATTTAACTTATTACTCATTAACTCCAGAGTTTGCTTGTAACGAGCAGATGAATTTTTACACGTTTGACGTAATACAGCGTATTGACGTAACACATGACGCAAATAAGCAAAGGTAAACACAAAGCCTATAACATCTGGCGATGTAGCGCTCTTGTGCAACACGTCAAACATATTCGGCGGGTTAAAGGAAAAAAACGTCATTTCAAATTTTAGTCACGTGAAACCGGCAGCGAACGTGTTAAGTGAAGAAGTGCGAGGGGGAGAGGCTAAATAATAGGGGCTCCAGTTAGGGAGCCCCCAATGAAATTTTCGCCCTGGGCCTCTACAGTTGTAGGTCCGCCACTGCTATAATCTAGTTCTTTTCTGCAGCCCTGTAAACGAACACTGAATGATTTCTATACCATATTCTACATGAAACATGTTTTACGTATATAATATATATATATATTCGTTTTATTTGATTTAGTGCAGTCTAGATGTTGAACTCTATTTATCTGCAATTTCCCCCATTAACGTAATGTATTCGAATTCTGTTGGGGTGTCCCTGTACACGCACCATTAGCTTGATCTCAGCGAAAAGTTTAGTTTAGAAACCCTATATCATACACATTTAGAATACCATGTTTGAACTTTCTGCTATAATTTGTTTTTGAGATAGGCTGATAACAGGCAGACACACACACAGACCAACCGCTAAAAGCATGATGTTTGGATGTAGGGGACCTCAAAACGTGTAAATATAACAAAAACTCAATTTCGAACATTTGACCCAAAAACAGTACTTTCTCTACCTTATGGGTACGAGAAAGTAAAATTAAGAAACAAAACTGATTATTTCAGCTATATTATCTCTCCTCTAATTACTTTTTCCAAGAAGTTTTATTGTTAAAGTGAAAAGATAGGATATGCCAGTATCGAAACCAGGCCATCATCTTCAACCTAGCCTTTTTTAATTTTACATGGTTTTCTTTGAAACTCGCTTGGATATGGGCTAAGACCCTTTGAAAATACCCTACGTAGGATATGCTATTTTGGTTAGTTCTTTCGCGTAGACAATTGTTTTTAACCCCCCCCCCCCCTCCCACATACACACATGGTAATAATTTTTTGTCTTCCGTCACATTATTTTAATCTTCATTGCTTTAGTCACATTCATCTTTTACTTACATTACCCGACTACCGTACGTAATGGAGGTTTTGTATTCGGTCCGAAAATTCGATAACGAGTTTTCACCTGATTTATATGTTTTAAGGTCTCCTGAGTCCAAAAATGTAGTTTTTGGCAATTGATCAGTATGTGTGTGTGTGTGTGCGTGTGTTTGTATGTGTGTGGGGAATCTTCTGACTATCATATCTCCGAAACTAATAAAGATAGAACTACGAAACTTCAGAATTGAGACAAGTCTGGTGTACAGATGAATTTTTCAAATTTTGGTGAAAGTTGGAAACTGGACGGGGGACACCGGAAACCGGAAGTGGTACCGTAAGTCTATACCTCAAAAAAGGCTCAAACGATTTTCTTCTAAGTTGGTATATAAACAATGACATAGTTAGTTAGCTCAGGAAAATTGATATGCGTCCTGTATAAATAGTTCAATTTCAGGCCTCGCAAGTGCGTTCCTTTAAAAGCGGCTGCAAGAGATTTTTTTCAAACTTGCCATACTAACTGCCTTTTAAATATCTTTTTGTATGTAATTATTGTTTTCCGGTCAATAATTGAGTATGCCAAGTTTTGGCAAATGTTGGTATCTTAAAAACGGCTCTAATGATTTTCATGAAAATTGTTACATAAATCCATTTTAGATATCCTTTATTACGTGGTTATTAAAGAAAAATTAACAGTCATCCTGATTAGGTAGATCAGTTTTAGGTGTCGGAAATTAATGTTTCGAAAAATGTCTAAACCGATTTTTCTCCCCTTGTTATTTTTAAATTCGGAATGTAAATCTGTTTTGTGTATCTTTACATGTGTATAAGCTTTCTCTTACCAGAAATTTTTTTATGTCTAATTTGTTAGGTCAATTTTATGTCTTCTGATCATATTATCTCCAAAAAATGCATATAATGCACGTAATAGTAAGTAATGCAAATCGTGTGGTTGTTTCATACCAGATTTTTTAAATAACACTGGTCCAACATCATTTCCTTGTACTTCATTGACGATGAGCAAGCAATTAAAACCAATATAACACAGGTGAAGTTAAAACCAATTCGTCCATTTGTGAACCCCTATAGATATGTTTCTCCATTGTATTATTATGTATCCTTTGACGCGAAAAAACGCTCTGAAGCTTATCTTTTGTCAAAAATACTTTGACCTAATATTATACATAAATCTAATACAAAAATTTCTCTTTCTACTAAACGTTTACTTCGTAACAAAGATTCATATTCCATTAAATTTAGGTATGGGTGTTGAAAACTCAAATTTTGTCATATACCTACTGACAACTCAAAGTACGCTAATGATAAAAGTTCCTACTTTATTAGACAATCAAGATAAACGTGGAAAAATTAATATAATCTATGCATAATTCCGTAAAATTGCTTACAAAATTACCTCCAAATGTTCCTACAATTTAAAAATCCGTCCCTACATCCTGGAAAAAATTACTAAAAGCTCAGCTGCGTCAGGACAAATTCTTACAGTTGGCAGCACTTTTAGTGTTCCCTATAGGTAACAGCTGCATGAAGGGCCTCGTCCCTAAAATGTAGTGCTTTTATTCTATAATTTCTAAAGAGTAACTTCTAGAATTCAATAACTTCTAATCAGTTTTTTTTCTGTACCGTTCTTAATTTTGTGGTCAATATAATTAAATTAATTCCTTTTCGAAAAATAGAATTTCTCTATATTTATTTATTTTGACTTCTATTTCTTTAATTTTCTCTCATTGTTCAGGGATCACTATACTAAAAGACAAAAGTTTCTTAAAATTACAGTTCGCTACAATAGCCTTAGAGTTGATTGTAAATATCATGCAATGTGGGAATGTTTGTATTATTCTTTAGGTGAATTTAATGGGCAAATTTACTTTTACCTATAAACACGAAATTGTAACTAATTGGATAAAGAGTCTCAACGCAGACAAATCGAAAAAATAAAATAAAATAAAATAAATAGGAAAGTAGCAGAAGTTTTCTGCTAACAGTTCGATTATTTTCTTTCTCCCTCGGAGTAAATAACTGTACGCCTGATTTCTCTATGTTTTATTTGCCTTTTCCCAGTTCACTGCAGATTCGATAAGTCCAGTCGTACAATATTATTATTTATCGAGGAATTAGGTTACTGGTAATATAAATCAATCAGTTTGATATTGAATATTGCGTCAACTGAAATACACTAGCGAAATTACGTTTTTTCAGTTTATTGAGAGAAATTAAATTTTTCATGATTTAAGAAATATTTAATTTTTCATTTTCATAGTAACTAATAGTTTTTATTATTATTATTATTATTTTGTCTCTTTATTTTATTCCATTTTACTAAATTCGTCATTATTTCATGGCCGGGTTTTTTTTTTTTTTTTTTTTACGTCTAATGTCAATTTAAACTATAATAGTAATTTCTCAAGCATTTGTGAATGAAGGAATGAAGATTATGACGCATTAACTAGTACCCTAACAACACATCTTCTCCGTGATTCTTCCTCAGGATGTCCTGCGGATAAGAGGGAAACCCTATGGACCTCCTCAGGATGTTCTGTGGACAAGTGTGTTGTTAGGTAAGGAAGTGGATATTTTGAAATAATTTTCTTATAATGTTGAGAAGTATTTCATATAATACACGTGAAGGATAAATTTAATTGCTTTGAAAATTTTTCACATAACTAATTTTGTAATCAAACCATATATAAAATATTCTATTGTAGAAGTAAGATTTTACTAAATTTCCTTTATATCCAAACATACATTTTTTTAAAATTATTGCATTGCTTCAAACCAATATTTAGTTTGTGAGGTCGAGACTATAGAACGTCGCCACAGTCTGTTTGAAATTAAGCCAAATCCAGCAAAGTATAAAGTTGGGACGGTTAAATCACTACGACGCCAGCCACTCGGCAAAAGTCTTGGTCGGGTTAGCTTTGTGTCGGCATGGTGCTGCAACGAAAGAATTAGGTTCTGAGAGTTAGATGAATGAGAATCGATTTTAAAGATTGATTGAAATGAAGAGAAAGGAAGTTTGTAGAAAGTAGTATAAGATGGAGATCGTTTTGGTGTGAGGGGTGTGTGTGTGAAGTGGAAAGTAGGAGAGTAATGTTGGTGATGATAGTTCTTATGCGTGTGTTAAGTGATGGTAGAGATGTGTAGCGTTGTAGAATAAAGTAAGATTTGAGAGAAGAATCTGTCGCGCCTAGGAAATCCAGCCGACGATTCTTGTGTGAGAATAGTTAGTGGTCGACAGAGAGCAGTCATCGACAAGATCAGTATTGGTGAGCTTTAATTTACCTGTATTTTATGCTTTGTTGAAGTTATCCCCTGAGGTTAATTGAGAGTTAAAACTGAGTTAGCCCAACACCCGCCTTGAAATTGGTCATTAATAAATTTTGTTATTTTGTATTTAAATTTGTCTCGAGCTCTTCTTATTATCTAATTAAGTAATTAAGTTAATCTTTAAGATTAAGATTGAGGAATTGAGACTATGGCTGACACTTATTCCTCACAAGTTGATTAACTAATTTTACAGCTGACGATTTAGAATGTTATAAACTAACACTGTGAAATTTTGAAATGCGGCTCATTTGTTTCTGATTGGAATAATTAAGCACGATTCTTCATTAGGCAATAAAAATTAGATACAACTTCAGCATAAAAACTAGTATGTTGAGACCACCACGAGACTTTCTTCTATATTTTCCTATACAAATTCACTCAGTAACAAAAAAAAGTGGGACTTTGACAAAATTTTGGGTAAAATGTGAAAATTATTCTAAGTTTGTCAAAACACGGAAACCGTGGGACTTTGACAAAATTGGGGGAAAAATGCAAAAATTTGTTTAAGTTTGTCAGAACACGGAAACCGTGGGAGTTTGATAAAATTAAGGGGAGAGGAAAAAAAAACAGATTTTATTTCTAAGTTTTTTTTCGTAAAAAGTAAAAAAAAATCGATAACTTTGTTTTAAATTATCACAGATTTATAGTTCAACCATTCATTTTAAAGGTACTGATGAGACCTTTCGAAAGATACCCATCTTGAAACGTTTTGCCCTATATCACCCTGTTAAAAATTTAGAAAAAGCGGGATGGCAACGCAACTTGTAAGACGATTTTTACCAAAAGTTGATAGGCACTAATTTATGTCAAGGTGCAACTACATACCAATTTGTATGAAATTCTGTGCAGTAGTTCCAGAGATACAGTTTCCACAAAATTTTGTCACACACACACACACACAGACAGACAGACAGACAGACATTTTCTAAAAATGGTTAAATCGTGTACTACAGCTCTCAAAACGTGTAAATCCATCAAAAACCCGAAATCTAAAATATTTACGAATCCAATACTTTTTTCTATTGAAGATAGAAGAAAGTAATAAAACAGCACACCGTTTGTGTTATTTGTTTTCAACGCTTTCATTCTTCATCCTTAAACACCGATGAATCTCTGCTCTAACTATATGCTCTGTAAAATGTTAAAACCTCGCTACCAAACTTTAGCCATAAGTTTTACACGAATCCATATTTTTTACAATTTAGTTGCCGTAATTTACCGTTTATTTACCATAAATTTTGCAGCTAATGCTTGGCAATGAATTTTAAATTTTTTTATAGTGTACTTTATGTATATATACTATTTTATAACAACATACTTTAAGCTTTAAAAAAAGTCATGATTTCCAAAAATTTTTGTATCAAAACATGTTTAGTTCTTCTTATTCTTTTTTGCTTAATAAATTAAATAAAGACAAATTTCATGTAATTCGCATATGTTACATAACAATTTCCAACTCTACCTGCTCGTTAAATCATTTAATACAGGCCTGTCCAACTTAAATTTTTTTTCAGCAGATCTGAATGTCTGTGCGCGTGGTGTGTGTGTTTCTTTATATACTTTTAAAATGAAAATTTGAATTGTATTACATTAATATTATAGTTTTATTTAATTTTTTTCATAAATTACCAATAGAGAAGCTAAACATTTATGACTATACATAAATAATTATAGGAATCATAATCAATAAAACTATATCGGATAATATTTTATTTAAAATAACCTATGCTATATTTCTTTATCATTCTTTCACTTAGTATTCTCTTTTAACAGTTTCCATAACCGTCCATGGTGTTTGTATTTCAAAGATTGATAATGGGTTTTTTAATTTTTGTTGTATTAATAAAAAATTATAAACTTTCTGAATTCCGACGTAGAACACAAAACTGTACATGGCCAGCCGCGCGTTACCTTTCAGTGATTTAAATTTCAATCCATTTTACATAAGTCATACCATTTTAAAATACATTTTGTTTTCAACTGTAGGGGAGAATATATAACAAAAACTAGCTTTATAGTATTACTTTTAAAGATAAAGCATAAAATATTTTTGCGAGATCCTGTATTGTTTAACTCCTAAATACGAACTATATAGTGTATTAAAAATTGAGATTAGTTAAAAAAAAAAAAAGAAATCATAATACAACTGAAATTACCCTTTGAACAATTTATTTGTATCATATGTATTAGACTGAGTCTAAATATATGTTTAAGTATCCCTATTAAACAATCACTATTTCGCGAATTATATCACATGAAATTAAATCCGTGAATTAAATTTTGTGTGTTCTAAAAATGTTACCTCACTCTTATTATTTCATAAATATTTTATACGAGATATTTCATTTACTATACAAGATAGTTATAATTAAATCTTCCAATGAACAACATTCTTCAGCTAAACGACCAGAGGTCGAGAAATTTTGCTCTCAAAGATGGAAAACGAGAGGTACTGGTTTTATTCCAGGCTGCATTCTTCCGCCTAGCTGTTCGGCACACTCGTGTAAATTTAGGTTAAAATCCTGTAAAAAGATCCCCATGAAAGACCAAGTTTAGAACCGTAGTTTCCATTCAAGTTTAGAACCTCTGCGTAGTCAGTCAACCTTGGCCCACACAACCACAGCTGTCTAACTTTGAACTAAAACAAGAGCGTGAATTGGCATCAAATTTGATATGTGGATGGTTTACAAAATGTGCTGCAAATGTGATATAAAGGAAGATTTTTAATTTAAAAAATGCCAATTGGGTAATCGCTTTGCGTTGGTAAAAGGCAAACTTAACGAATGGAATGACTCGAGATCAAAAACTAATCAATAAATGTCCAAATTGATTATTCCATAAAAGTCCTTCCATAAAATTTCCTTCGTTATATATTCTTTTTACTTTCTCTTACCCATAAGGTAGAGAAAGTATTGTTTTTGGGTCAAATTTTCGAACGCGAGATTTTGTTATATACATTACGTCTATGGGGGAAATTGCAGGTAAGTAGAGTTTAACGTCTATAGACTGCACTAAACCAAGTGAAACGAATATATATATTTTGTAATAGAGATAGTCAACCGGGAAAAAAAAATTGTGTATATAGGAGCCTCGCCTCCCCCCCCCCTTTGAGGGGAATAAATTTTCATGATGGGTATCTTTCAAAAGAACTCGCCAATACCTTTAAAACGAATGGTTGAACCATAGATCTGCGATAATTTAAAACAAAGTTATTGATTTTTTTTACTTTTAACGAAAAAAAAACTTAGAATTTTTTTTTTTTTTTTTTTTTTTTTAATATTGAGATTAAAATGGACTTTTTTCGGATATTTAGTGTTATACTACTCCTCTAATATAGAAATCGTCTGCATTATCATAAAACATAATTTTTTTAAATAATAATTTTAATAAATTATTTTTTAAGAACAGAATTATTTTTTAATAACCGAACTAAATTTTCTACAAATCTCGGTGCATTAATGAAACGGGGCGTTGAGGGGGGCGGCAGCCCCCCTCACACAGAACTAATTATCATATTAAACTCTTCCGAAGCCTAATTTGAATTGTTTAACATAGGTTTACATAACATCGTTATCTTACCTCTTAATCTCCAACCTGTATTTATAGTATTAAATTTCAGGGTAAGAGAAAGTCATGCAAATCTCCATCTACACTAAAATTTTTTTGTAAAATTCGGAGAGTTTACCTTTAAATTATACGGCCAGCTCTCTTCTTCGAGCAAAAAGTCCAGTCTCGTATTTATGACGAATCACTATAAAATTAGGAGTATTGACTGTTTATTAAACGTCTCTTCCCGTCTTCGAGAAAACAAATCATGGCAGATGTACGGGCGTGATTTTAAATTTACGGTCAGTGACTGAAACACTTTTGCTGATCACTCACCGTAATCTAGTGGGCTGATTTTTTTACAATATAGTAAACTTTTTTTTTTTTTTATCATTATTCAGCCCATCTCATGAATTGCTCTTATACCAAATTTTCTGGCATTCCGTCTAATCCTGTGGTCGGCAACCTCATTTTTGAACAAAGCCAAATGTCAACAATACAACAATTAAAATATCTTTTGGGAGCCAAAAATTTTTAACCTAATTCGTATTGCCTCATTCATTCTTATTAACATAATTAGAGTATTCCTAAGTCGACATTTGCTAAAATCCCAAGGGGCGAAAAATCTGCGTGTGGCTCGCAAGCCGCAGGTTCCCGACCACTGGTCTAATCAATTTAGCTGGTATCTTCTATTAGAACTAAAGTTAACTATATCCACCCTATACTAAAATGTGTTATTATTAATAGAATTTATCTGAATTGCTTTATTACAAAACTGTTATTCAATATAAAATGCATGCGTGTGTTTAGTTTACTTCAACGCGACCGAAATGTAAACCTCTAGAATAATACATATAATGTAAAAAAAGCAATGGATTCGATAGCTTTTAAGTAGCTTTATGTATTCCTTATATTTTGTACACTGCACTGAAATAAAAAAAATCTGGAGTGACTCCACTCGACTTTCCGAACATTGAGTAGTTAACAGTTTTGTAGATAAAGTAAAGAAAGAGGAGTTGTTAAACAAACAAAAGAGAGAAAGCCATAATAGAGTGTTTGAGTATTTTTTCCATATATTACACGATGTTTTATTTAACGCTACTGAACTTTGAGCCCATAGATCATAATGATAAAGAATTTTTCGTTGTGTCCCTGTAAAAACCTATAAATACTAGATTCACCAAAATGCTTATAGTTAGTGCAACAGTGATTTATAATATTCATATAAATTTTCAGCTCAATTGAATAAGGCGTTTAGATGCTATCGCACTTTTAAAAATTTGGTCCCATAGGCCGTAATGATAAAGAATTTTTCTTTGTGTCCCTGTAAAAAAACTGTAATGCTAAATTCGCCAAAATCTATACAGTTCATGCAACTTTAATCTATAACATGTGTACAAATGTTTTGCTCAGATTAATAAAGCGTTTAGACGCTATCGCACTTTTAAAAATTTCGCCCGTAGGCCATAATGATATAGAATTCTTCCTGGTGTCCCTGTAAAAAACTATAAGTGCTAGATTCACCAAAATCAAAAGGGTTCTCACTATGGTGACTTACAATATACGTACCAATTTTCAGCTTATTCGAACAAAACGTTTAGACGCTAGCGTGTTCACTCACACACATACATACACACATACATACACACATACATACATCATCGTAAAAATGGTGAAAACGGGCTCGGGGACCTCGAAACGTATAGAAACATCAAAACCTTAAATTCGGATTTTTGACATGATTACAATGCTTTCCTTACTATAGTGTTCGGAAAGTAAAAAGTATGGAATAAAACAAATAAAAACTCACAGATAAGCATTTTTTCAGTAAACTGTAATGCATCTGAATTCTTTGTGTGATCCTAAACACAAAATTCTAAAAATACTGCTTGTTACCATTTTGTACATAATATATACATTTGTGCATCTCAAAAGCGTATTCCTTTAAATTTAATGCAAATTGGAGATGTTTACATAAAAATCACGCCTATTAACCATATAAATATTTTTTTTCTGTCCCTATAAACAAACTATTTGCCCTATATTTAAAGGTAGCGTAAAATGATACACTTAAAGAGAAAACTTGCGTAAAATAACATAGCTCTTTAAATAAAACTTTGACTAGTATGTTTTGCACTATATTTTGCATTATAAACATATTTTAAAAACATTTTAAACCCTAATTGAGTAATGAAAAAAAATATATTTTTGAAAAAGTGTTCGAAAGATAATTTTACCCTTACTAAAGGGCAAAATGATCCTTCATTTAAAAATAAATGTAAACTGTTTTTTATTGGCAAAATAAAAGATATAAAAGTAATTATGACAATTACATAATGAAATATTGGGTTGTTCGGAAAGTCATTTCGTTTTTCTCAGCAGAGGACTTAATTGTATTTTTTTCACACCTTCTTCACATTTAAGTTGCATTGCCATTACATATTGTGGCATCTGATATAGCAAGGCTTGCTTGTGAAAAAGGTCGTTTTATTCTGCTCAATAGTTTTTGATTGGTGCCCTATCAAATAAAGAAAATCAGAAGCGACATTTTCGGCATATTTTGTTTTTGCTATCAAAAATGCGAAAATACTATTCAAACAAGGAAAAAAAGTATACGATGTGTGCACAGAAAATTTATTTAAAGAACGCTATTGTCAAAACTGGTTTACCAAATTTTGTTCTGGCAATTTTGAGTTGAAGATGCATAACGTTCTAGAAAACCAGTTTGTGCTAATGAAGACAAAATAAAGTATTGATTTATGAAAAACTGCCAAATAACAACTCGTGAGATCGCTAAGAAACCGATCAAAGTGGAGAATATATAATTCATTAAAATATTTATACAATATAAGAAAATCGTGTTTCATTTTCGAAGGAAAAAACGAAATTACTTTCCCAACAACCTAATAAAATAAGTGAACCAGGTCATATGAAATACTGTATAGCTAAATAAATAGGAAAGTTATAGCTTATCTTATAACAGATGTTATAAAATCTACTTCTTCAAAGAATTCTACTCAGACGCATAATACTACGATCACTTGAATACCGCCATTGCTTCTTCTTGACTCGGTATAACTAATTTATGCATTACCCTGTACATAGCGCTATCTGTCTGGAAGAAAACATATGTGGATCGTTTTGCTCACTAGGACCATTTTAGTCTATCTTCTTCCACCTGTATAATTTTTTGTAGTTAGTATAGATTAAAAGATAAACTGCAAACAAGAATTGCATGACGTATGATCTGCCTTTATTTCATTCGTTAATTTTTGTTTTTCCATAACATATCTCCACATTCTGAACAACACTCATGCGGAACCAAACGAAGAAAACCTTAATTATATTATTTACGCGGGTTGAATACATAAATTCGGTTTTCGGTTCCTTGAACCATACATATCGGATACGTAGGTCTTAAAGGTACCACTTCTGAAGAAACCGTGAGAAATAACAATTAATTTTGTTCATGATACACGCATATTCTGGAAATTAAGCTACAATTTCAACTGATCCATGAATGTCTCTAGGCTCGAGGATCACTCCTGATTAATTTTCCTCGGAGAAATTAAGTTTTCAAATGCTTCTAGGCACCGAAGTGGAAATTTGATTACACAAACTCGTTTTGCTATATCTCGCGGATATTTGGAAATAAAAACTATTTTCACTGGAATCGTTTAACAGCAGTGTCAATTTACATTCGTTTTAGATTATTTCGGCGCAAGGGTTTTGAAGTAATATGTTTCTAATAGTGAGAAAACGTATAATGGGTAAATTTAAATGAAGTATATTAATTTAATCTCATTATTTTTACATTAAAAAATAATAACATATTATTAAAATTATGCCGAAATGTATTTTAAGATTTAATAAAATTACAGGGATTTTATTTTATTTATTATTTTTTTATTATTATTGCTGCATTGAATTAAGAAGTTTATTTATAAAACATTTAAGGCGGACACAGATTTATATATATATATATTAATAAATATTATTTGTAGGAAACGGTCGATTGCGGTGCATTTAAACTATTTCGTATCTTCATAAGCCAAAATAATACATGGCAAGTCAAAATGAATATAGCGATTACAAACGGCTATAACTATTTAATGGAAACGAATTTATCGATAATATTAACACAGAATGTAGACGGAACTCCAAAATCTTGTATATATACGTCATAGATGTTGTATGTGACTTCCCTTGGTCACACTGACAACATATAGACGGTTGTCTATTTCACGCCATACATTCTGAAGCATGTCTGCAGTCACCGACGCAAGCGCATTGAGACCCTGCGATTTTTATCTATGGCTTATGTAAAAGACAGGGTGTATGTGCTTCCCATGGCCAAAACAATTGAAGAACTCAAAGTACGCATTTGTAATGCGTACTTTGTAATTAAATACTACTTTAATTATTTTGTGAATGATTCCGAGTAAAACTCGATCATTCAGGTACTAATTGTAAATAGAAATATTTCATAATACTTGATTATTGTTAATGATTTATTCTAATGAAGTATTCAAAGCAAATTGAAGGTGTCGACATAACCTGAACTGGTGACATTTATTTTCCGTTCGTGATTTTATTTAGTTCCTGTGATATGCCATATTATGCTTCACTAGAAAACACGGGCATCTTCAAAAATACAGTAAAATAGTTTAATGCATGTAATGTATAGAATGTATTCATAAATAAATTAATTGACCGTAAAAAAAAGGGGGTGGGAGGAAATAGAAACAGATTTTTTTAGGTAACGACAGCCAAGTGGTTTCGCGACTAGTACATAAATAACAGTCATTGTCGCTATAGTGTGCCACATGTCTTTCACTTAACCCTTTCAGGGGCAAGGCAATTTCGTTCATTTAAAATAGACTGTGACCAGAATTTACGAACAAATCTAAAACAAAAGAAATAAATGAGGTTTTCCCATTATATTGTTAAAGTAAAACTTTTATAAATATTTCTGGAACGATTTTTTTTTGTAGTTTGAAATTAAAAGTAGGTAAAATGTAATGTATCCCACCACTACTAAAAGAATTAAAATGTATTTAATTATTTTCACCAAAAAAAAAAGTTTTTTTTTTTTTTTTTTGTAATTTATTAATGTTTACTACGTACTTTTGAAGTGAAATCTTCTTTAGATAAAGGGATTTTTTGTTTAGCATATGACAATATAAGTAAACTACATCAGAGATAAAAGAAAAATAATTTAAAAATATCGATGAAAAAAAAAAGTTGAACAAAGGAAATGACAATTAGAAAAATAAAAAGAGTGAATGATATTCTATTCGAAAGCAGGATCTGAGAAGATTAGGCTCACAAAAATCAAACTGATATTGCAGAAAGCAATTTTATTTTATTTTATTTTTATTTATTTATTTATTTTAGTGAATTATTATTAAAAATTTTAATTAAAAAATGTAAACACAGAGAGCATATACATGTACATCGAGTTGTTAAGTTCTTAACGAATGATGTGTTTTTCTTATTTATGCCAAAAAAATAAATCTTATTAAATACTAACTTAATTTTTGGATATTTCATGTGTAGTTTTATAAATTACTGAACAATAATTCTGTTTAAAAAAATAAGTTGTGTGAAATCAAAAGTAAATATTTTATCATACTTTTTCTTTCATATCCAGTGCAACACTCTACAAGAATAAAAAAAATTAAGAAGTATTGACTATTAAAATGATCTGGTGTGTCACTCACACTACTTTCTCTTACCCTGAAATTTAATACTATAAATACAGGTTGGAGATTAAGAGGTAAGATAATGAGTACTGTTATGATAACCTATGTTAAACAATTCAAATTAGGCTTAGGAAGAGTTTTATATGATAATTAGTTCTGCGTGAGGGGGGTTACCGCCCCCTTCAACACCCCGTATCATTAATATACAAAAAACAGGCGATGAATATTTAGCTTAAAACATACATTATTTACCATATCTCAATGAGGAATTTATTTCAATTCCCGAACAGCTTTCCTGGAAATGGTAAAATATTATTTGTAAAGCACATCCACTAACAACAAATAACTACTGTGTTGTGGCCACCACATGACTTTCTTCTATATTTTCCTATACAAATTCACTCAGTAAAAATAAATTTTTACTAAAATTAATATTTAAAAAAATTATCTTCCATGATAATGCAGACGATTTCCATATTATAAAAGTAGTATAACACTAAATTTCCAAAAAAGTTGAATTTATTCTCAATATTAATTAAAAAAAAAAAATTATGAAAAAAATTCATAACTTTATTTTAAATTATTGCAGATCGATGGTTTAAACATTCGTTTTAAAGGTATTGGCGAGCTCTTTTGAAAGATACCCATCATGAAAATTTACTCCCCTCGAGGGGAATTTCCCCCCTCCCAGGGGGGAGAAGGAGCAGGGCTGGGAACCTCCCCCTCCCATCCCTGTAGGAGCCTCCCAGGGGGGATGCTCCTACATCGAAAAAAAAAATTTCCCAGTTGACTATCTCTATTACAAAAAATATATATTCGTTTCATTTAGTTTAGTGCAGTCTATAGATGTTAAACTCTACTTACCTGCAATTTCCCCCATAGACGTAATGTATTTGAATACTTTTGAGTGTCCCTGTACACGAACCATTTGCTTCATCTCAACGAAAAGCTTAGTGTAGTATCCCTATGTGATACACATTTAGAATACCGAGTTTGGAATTTCTGCTACTATTTGTTTTTGAGATATGCTGATAACAGACAGACACACAGACCATTTGCTAAAAATATGATTTTCGTATTCAGGGGACCTCAGAACATGAAAATATAACAAAAAATCACGTTCGAAATTTTTACCCTAAAACAATTTCTCGACCCTATGGGTAAGAGAAAGTAAAATATATCAATAATTTTACCTTATAAAAATGTGTTTTAAGTGGTGTATTTATAGAGCAACAGAGTTTCATATAAAATGTAATCTGATTCAGATCAGTAAGATTGTTTTATAATGTCAAGAAATTTCGGTGTCCAATAATACCTAACTTTTCCATATACCTACACCAATCACATCTAATTTCTTACTGTTTAATTAATAAATATTCATAAGAACTGATTTACTTTCTAATTGATTAGATGCGATACTTTAAAACTCTTATTTGTTTATTTATTCATTAGAATTAAATAAAATATATGGCAATTTTTTGAACATATTCTTAGTTGACGTCAAAAGAATATAGTAAACGCAATATTTCGATGTGCTGCAGAAACTTTAATATATAATAGATATCTCATCGCGAAATATATGATTTTGTGTTAAAATGCACCGAAATACTAATGTTAAACGGAAATAAATAACAAATTACTGGGCAAACACCTTAAACAACAATAAATAAATAAATAAAAATAAACTCATTACCGTCTTTCTGGATCAAAATAATTGAGAATAGCCCTTCATCGGTGGAAAAGAATAAGCATGAGTTCAGCATCAAATCATTATCTTATTATGTTTCTAATTGGTCTTATGATTGGTTTGTCTTCTCACAATGTGTGTATTAATACCTTTACATACTAGGACTTTTGTTTTGATTATCTTTCACATTTATTTAATACACATATTAAGTCTGAGAGCGACAACTCGCAAGGTGTTCGAGTTGTAGTATCCCCTCCCTCGGAAAAATGTGTTATAAAACATACTTATTAAATTAAGGTGCACAAATACCGCAAGAGAAAATTCTAAAGGTGATGAAATGATATAGAAAGAAAAACAAAAAAGAAAAACAACGCAATGAAAAAAACAGCAAACTTCTTTGCGACACGAGGAGACGGTAGAATGAGAAGATAATAGGTGATACTAAAATTAATTGAAGGAGCTTCTTTTCCTTCTTTTCCGAGTAAATTTTAGGAAATGAGGTTGCTTAAGTTGTTACAAAAAATTGGAATATTGAATACTTGGTAAACAGGCACGGTCACTTGAGAATATTCAACAGCTGACCACTAAACGAACAGAGATGAACGTTTAATTAGCTAATTACGTTGCGACCTCGCAGTCAAAATGGTAATGTGCAACGTTGACTTATTTGTCACACTCGCACAAGTCATCTACAGTTTTACTGAATTAAAAAAAAAAAAAAAAAATGTTTGAAAGGACTATGACCAGTATGAAAGACACAAATGTATTTTGTTAGAGAATATTCATCTCATCTTTAAATTATTCGGAATAAGATTATATGTAACTTTTTTAGATGTGTTGATTCAGTGGTTTTGCCATTTGGTCAAAGTTGCTCTTTAAGCTTGAATTTAACTCCACTCATTGCATAACGTATTTGATCCTTCCCATAATTGCGTCAATGTTTTGAAAGCACAGCACGATTATCGAAGTTGAATAATTGAAAGTGGAAAACAAATTAACAAGGACACTGTGAAACTGTCCTTCCTTTCTTGGATTAATCAAAAACACGAAAGTAAAAGTAAATAAACCCAGCATATCAGCTCTGAAGAAAAGGGATTTCGCGCAGTTGTTGCCATCATCTAACTCGCTCGTTTAGTAAGAAACCAATAACTCTTAAATTGGCGTAACATTTAACGTGACATCGTTTCTATGGAAATTACCCGAAATGTAATAGTAAATTTGTGCAGGATTATCCTGAGATGTAGGATCTAAATGAATACTATACCTATGGCCGAAAGAGGCATAACCCTCTCAAATATTGACTGGAGACAGTCCTGATTAATTTTTACTGTTTAATGGGAATCATGTTAAATAAATACTCTAAAAAGTACATGAATATAAATGAATAAAAAGAATAAACAAACACCATGAATCTCCCAAATACGGAGCAGTCGTTTCGGGTCGAAAAAAAACGGGATTCATTATTAACATCATTTAGACAGAATAACCGAACAAAAATTAACAAAGTGACAAGACGAATAATCGAACTTGAGTATGTTGTTGTTGTCGTCGTGTGCCACTCGGAAATTCCGAGCCCCGGTAGCGGAGCTAACCGGATTTTTAAGGCATAAGGGGTGCGTCTTCCGTTATTAGGAGCGCCTCATGGGAAGGAAGTACGACTTTAGCTCCAGAAGCTGGTGAAAGATGGCAGCACCAGCCAAACAACTCGAATTTTGATCCGGATCAAAGCGAGTCAAACCCATGTTCCGGTACTCCCAGAGGTATAATTTTTGATGGGAACTTGGAGGACTTTGCGACCACGACGGAATTTAACGTGCACCAGTCGCCATTAGCGTACACGACGAGTCTGTAACATGATGTAACAATGTTCTACTAGCTAACCAATCGGGTCGATGTCTGAGGAGCACTTTTCATGTACTTGGAGGTTGAAAATGTTCACCTGTTCTGCTATTTTTGCTAATGAAAAAAAGGCACGAGTGCGATATGAAAAAAACATCGCATGTAGTAATATACGTAGCAATATGAAGAAAAAGAAAATATATTCATAAAAAATTCTGCTGTTGTGGAACATTGGATTAAATAGAAATTATAAAAGTATAAGAAATAAAATGAGAAAATTATATTTGAATAATATAAGACTGTTATGATGCTGAACTATTTTTAACTTTCTTTGCGTAGGAAGATTTTTTTTTTTTTCAACACTAGTTATTTTGTGTTATTAGTATAACATGGGTATATTGAGTCTGAGATTTATAAAAAAGCAGTTTTATAATTACGTTCAGAAATATAATTCAAATATAATAGAGTAATATATATATATATATATATATATATGTATTTAATTCTTAAAATTAATTAAACTAGTATTAGTGTAACTCTTGGAATTTTTTAAACGCAGAAATGTTTAAAATATCTTCTGTAGATATAAAGTTTCTGGTTATGGGAGAAAAACGTATCCTGAATAAATTAATTAAATTAATTAAACTTAGAAAAATATGAGTATTTTCATTTGTAAATAGAAAGTTCAGAAAATTGAATTGCATTTATATAATTAGATATCTGAATTGTAGAATTTTTATGATAATGCAGAATTGAAAAGAATAAATTTTCTGAATACAAACTCAAAAATTTGCATATTTTTCGCTCTTAACTTATAAATACTAAATAAATTAAAATCAGAAAAAAAAAAAAAAAAAAAAAAAAAAAATCCTTCGGTTTACATAGAATATGAACACTTTCCCATTCTACTTACCCATTACACACTCAGAGAAAATTCTGTTTAATGAACCAAAATTTGAAGTACACAGCAGAAATCTCTGTCTAAATATGTTTCAATAGAAATTTTCGTTTTAATAAAAAAAAAATAAGTTGTTCCAATATTAATATAACAAAAAAAAAATTCTTACAAAAATTTGGTATTTTTTACTTACAAATATACAGAAATTAATGTACAGTTAAGCAAAATATTATGTTAATATAAACAAGCGCAAAGAAATTTTGTTGAAATTTTGTAAATTTGTTAACAATATATCTTGTGTGGTCGTAACAAAACTGATCTTTTATATCTAATGAAAATTTGGTTTAAAACAACGAAATAAATTCATCAAAGCATATTTCGTAGTTTTATAATCAAATCAAATACCTTCAATGTATTTTATACTATGATCGGCCAGATATCGCGCTTGATAGACCCGCCGATCGTGATCCATTTGTTAGGCATTCCTATTGTAGTGAATATGAATTTGAGTCCTGAGCGAGTTCGGTAAATATCACCAACAGCCGACCCCAAATAATCTTGATCCCGACCTGAACTCGCAGCTTCTGAATTGCAACCCGACCCGCGACACATAATAAAGTATTATAAACTTTTTGTTATTTAAAAAAATTGAATTAAAATTATATTATAGAAAATGCCGTTATATTATTAAACTGACCATTTAAAGAATTAAATAACACAGAAAATGTTACTGGTATTTAAGTCTAATTATAAACAAATGTTTAATTTACAATGTAATAAAGTTTCAAACGTATTAAAACCACACTTAAAAAATTCACTATTCCAAATATTTTGACAATATATAAAAATCAAAATAAGGAAGGAATTATACATTAGAAGACAAATAACACATGCCTACAGGCAAAATTTTGATGTGATAATTTCGGCTGATCTTTACGTTTTTTGTGTGCTGAAACTGACAATAAGCTCAGTTTATCTCTATTAGTTTTTCGTCAATACAGGGTGTATACAATAAGTCAGTACAGGGTGTGTAAAGACAACGCGATCCAATATCCTCATTCAAAAAGTTAGATTCATTTTAAAAAAAAAGTCAGTTCATTTATTTTTAGTTTTTTTTATTTTTTTATTTGTTGCCTAAACAAATTTTTTTGTGCTTTCATTCGTGGTTATAAAAAGTTATGCAAATTGGACCTGAACCCGACCCTCAAAGTGGGTAACTCACCCGTGGGTATCCGACCCGATACAGGACTCTAATATGAATAATGTATAATATTTTCAACGTATTTAAAAATATGTAAATGCGACTTCAAGCAGGCAAACCGAATTCGTAAATGCAATTAAAATTTGTTAAAAACAATTTTTTTTTTTTTTTTTTTTTTTTTTTTTTAATTCTATGAATATTAAATTTAATAAGAAAAAATATTTTATCTGAATTCTAAAGTTTTTGGTCACAGTCGTTCCATTAAAAATGGGAGAAATGAAGAAATTGTCTTATAAAACATAAATTTTGGTAGATTTGGTCTTTATTTCGAAGTACCTTCGCTTTCTACGTAAATAAAATGCATTATATCAAAAATGTCATTACAACAAAAACCTTTATGATGGACATTATGTCATTTTGGTAAGAGTGGGGGAGAATGAAATACAATAACTATAAAATTCTAGTATAAACCATAATGACAAAGTAATATCAAAAGAAATATTATATTATATAAGTTTTAAAAGATCATATGTATTTAGTTAAGTTTAAACGGTATATTATTTTTATTACGTAATATCGAAATGCAATTATTTTAGTTTGCTGTGCAATATATGCCAGAAATTTAGAAACAAAAGATAATTTTTGTATTTAAATCTTTATAAATGCATAATCATTTGTAGAAATTAATAACTTCATTTCGGAAATCATGTTTAATGTGGAAAATTAAGTAAAATTTAAGCATTCATAAAAACCATGAGAAAGAATGCAATAAATCTTTTTTAAAAAAACTGTTTTAAAAAAAGGCGTTTTCTTACACTTTACATAAAATCTCAGAGGGAAATGTAGTTTCCAAAAAGAACTCTGAATCTCTGAAGACTGATAAAAAATGTTATTTCAGTACCTACCGTAATAAAACATATTCTTCTTTATAGTTAGTAAATTCTCCTTGATAAATATTTTCTAAAACAATTAATAAATGTACTTTAGTTATAAGAAAAATAAGTACTTTCTTTTAATTTTCTTTTCTTTTCCTTCCCCCCCCCCCCCCCCCGCCCCGATGTTAAGTAAATTTTAACCAAGCATTTTCATAACTCCCAGGTGTGATTTATATTTAGAAAAGCTTTCTAAGTTTTATAGGATTTTAGGTTAAAGAAACGGTTAAAATGTATTTTTTACTTCTTTCTAGATGCATAAGAAGAGGTATTGGATTCATGAAAATTTTCGTCTTCAGTTTTATATGGATTTACTCGTTTAGGGTTGTCCTGAACACAACTGACCCTTTTTGGAAAATGATTATCTGTATATTACCAAAATATTGTGGAAGCTGTATGTTGAGAATAAATGAACAGAATTATACAAAACTCAACATTTGGTTAGACGTCGATAGGAGTTGGTGTTGGTTAGATTTCGGCACATATCACCCAGTAGATGCGGGAAGCAATATCTCAACTTTTATGACATAGGAATACACTAAACTTGTTATGTGAAATAGCCATTATAAAGACACTATATTGATTAAATTTAGGTATATATCAGGCGACATGTGACGTTACTATTTCTTAGAAATTTCCGGTGCATTAAATCTCAGCACCTATTAATTAAATTTGCATGAAACTGCGTGTATAAAATTTTTATTGTAAGAAGTTGTGTTGATTAAATTTAGTGCGTACCAATCGGTAGGTGACGCTCTTATGTAGAATGACAAAATAGAAAGTTTATAGTGTCACAGAAAGCTAATCTTTTTCGACTATCCCATCAATATTAACTGATTATTCGAACGCAGCATGAAATATATATTTTTAATGATTCAATAATGCCCAATTTTTTTTGCCTGATAAAGGGTCATCTTTAGCTATTTTTAAGTGACCAACTAATGCTTTTTTTTTTATTATTATTATTATATATATATTTTTTTAATAGTGTTTGTTTACTAAATTCTTATTCTGATTTTTATCACCAGGTTTCCTGTACTTTTTACACCATTAATAAATTGTTGTATTATTATATAGTAATTTATGCTTAATATAAAACTTTTTTTTTTTTTTTTTTTTTTTTTTACGTGTGTATCTATCACTGCGAAAATAAATAATCTTTCTCAGTTAAATTAAAAAATAAATAAATAGTTATAATTTATAGCAATATTGTAAACAAACAAGAAAGGGAAAATAGATTGAACTGATTCAAAACTGTACTTGTTTATACTACATCTTTAACAATGTGTTTGAATAAGATCTTAAAATAATTAATTTTAAATTATGAATGAAGAAATCTCACAAAAAAATATTTTTATAAAACTTACTTTTGAAGGTAACATAAAATAGATATTGTATGTTCTCTTAAAAATGTTCGTTCAAAATGTTCTTATGTTCGTTACATAAAATATATATGTTTTATAGACACTAGTGAAGTGAAAGTTTTCTATGAAAAAAAGTAACAAATAAAAATTAAAAATTATTATTATTTATTTTTATTTTTATTTTTTAACATTAGAAGCTTTTTATTCTGGAGCCCTAAAAGGCATAAAATAAAAAAATTATTGTGACAAAGACATGCTATAAAGAAATGAAAGTTTTAACACTAAGAAAATTTTAGAGAAAAATGTAGATATTTCACTTTTCTAAGCGATGGAAATTTTTAAATATTCAAAATATTTTAAAAAGCATTCGAGACAAATATTCTTCGATATTAGTTTATTTGTATAGTTATCGATTAAGCCATAAATTTTAAAGGTCTCGAAAGCTTTTTAAAATATTTTGAATATTAAAAATTTTCATCTCTTGCAAAAGTGAAATATCTATATTTTTCTCTAAAATTTTCTTAGTGTTAAAACTATCGTTTCTTTATAGCATATCTTTACCACAATAATTTTTTATTTTATGTTATTCAGGGCTTCACAATAAAAAGCTTCTAATGTTTAAAAAAGTTATTTTTTTTTCTTAAATTGTTATTTTGTGCCTTTTAGTTATTAAAAAAATAATAATAATAAACTTCTTAAAAAACTAATCAAAATTTCTTAGGATACTGTGTAGAATAATTTTGCTGCCGACTGTAGCCAGAAGAAGTGACCGCTCCACTCAGAAGCAACTAAGAGACAACAAAAGAAAAATATTTTAGTACATTTTTGCACAACTGCATCATAATGAATGTATGAATTATTTTGGGTACAACTATAGTATTTCCCCACAGCTGAATTTGGCGATTTTTCTTTAGCGCCGATTTGAACGATAACGATGTCGTTATCGTTAACTGTTTGCGATATAATATGGCAGCCTGCATGCTATTTATTTTATTTTTGATTTTTGATTTTATGATTTATGATTTATAATTTAGCTTATGATTTTATCATTTATGCTATATGATTTATGAATTTGATTTATGATTTAGCCATAATCGCCAAAAATAAAGCGCCAAATTCAGCTGTGGGGAAGTACTATAGTTGTTCCTTATTTTGTATTATAATTTTCGAACAGCTTGTAAATATAACAGATATTATCAAAATGACTGAAATAATAAAAGATCAATTTATCCAAAAAATATTTCTCTCCAATATACGTTATCAAAACTTTTTAGATTAAACATTCTTATTTATGACATTTTTATATACCGGGCGTCCCAAAAAGGTTGAAACGCTCTTTATTTCTTTACCTGTTACAGATTAATGGGCAATGTAAATTGAAAAACGTCCAAATTAAGGTAGGAAAGACGACTATATTAAGAAAAAAAAATTATCATTAATTTTTAAAAAGTTACATTCTAAGATTCTAAGATTCTAAGACGGAAAGAAGCCGCTCACCACTATGCAGCTGTTTTGAGCATTTTTAACCTTTAGAGAGGGGCTCCAAAGCCACTGTGGAGATTCAGAAGAGCCCGTCTCCAAAGGTTAAGCCTCCCCCGTTGTTTATTGCATAGCAAATAACAAAAAAAAAAAAAAAAAAAAAAAAAAAAAAATTACAAAGGTCGCCAGAGCAGAGCTCTCCCGCGACAAAAGGCGACAAAGTTACATGAAAGTGAAGAGGACCGGAGCCAAGTGGAAGTCTATTTACAAAGTTCATTCAGGTAATGTACAAATTTCACAGTCTTTATACAATGTTCTCGCAGTCTTTATATCAAGCCCAAACACCCTAAGAAAAATGTTGGTTAATAGCAACATCATGCGCTGGATGATTGCTTTCCGAGAGCACTTCAGTGGAATTCTGTAGCATCAGACATGACCAGTATTCGCCATGTAGGAGAGGAGGAAAAATTAAGGAAAGATAGAGAAGGAATTTAGTTTGTTGAATTTGATAAATCTTGAAGAAAGGCATAGATGCGCTTTAATTTGAGCCGTAGCGGCTTTCTAGTTATTATATTGTTCAGCCAGGTTGCTGGTCTAGGGTTAGGGTTCCTTAAATGGTATGGTATTGTAAGTTGACAGTGAAACTAGTAATGTAGTGCAGTCCCCTCCTCACCGCATGAGCATAAGGGTGATCGTCGGCAATGAAATCTGTGAAGGTATTTGGGGAAGGGGCCATGACCTGACAGAAAGGCAGAGATTTCCGGGGAGAGGTCCCAAATATTGAGTGAAACATTTGGTATTAGCTCGTGAGTGTATCTCCCTTTTGGAGACACACTCCAGAGACTCTGCCAGTCATTAATTAGTTTTTGATTTAGGTGATATTTTATGTAGGAAGGGGGAGCTAGGAGTGAATAGGCTATGTCACTAGATTCTGTTGCTGATTTTGCAAGAGAGTCCGCTAGTTCATTTCCGACGACCCCCTTATGGGCAGAAACGTGTGCCAGGGAGATTTTAGTTTTTAATTTTGAGAGCTTTATTTTAATTTCAATTACTTGTGGGTGTCTGCTCTTGTGGCGAGCTATGGCCTGCAGGCTCGAGAGGCTGTCACTGAAGATTTAGATTTGATTGTAGTCTGGAGAGTTATTTTCTGACCACTCAACTGCTTCAGGATGGCAAAGAGCTCAGCCTGAAAGACCGAATTGTGGTCTGCGAGCCTGCCTGCCCACTGATGGAGAACTTTGTTATTGTTTAAAACGCAGAGTGCAGCTCCCACTCCATGATCGGTTTTGGAGCCATCAGTGTAGATCGCCGGTTGAGCAGACGGGGAGAAGCTGTTTTTTGCACAATTTATGAAAAGGGAAGCAGCATCCTGTGCTGGGTGTATTTGCCAGCTGTTAGAAAGCTGTTGGACATGAATATTAGGGTGGAGAGTGTCTGTGAGAATGGAATTATTTAATTGCAGGACGTTAGTTTTGTTAAAGTTGTATTTTAATTGGAGGTGAGCATGTGGAATACCAGTGATGACTGTGAGGGCATCAGTAGAGATTGTTTTGTAACCTCTAGAAATTTGGAGCAAAAACATTCTCTGTATTGAGTTAAGTTATTCGACGCTGCTTTGGTGAGGTTGCCCCCCCCCCCCCAAAAAAAAATGCCAGCGCCGTAGGTTAGGATCTTTTCTATTACTATTTTATACCAGGTTTTTAGGAAGAAGGTGGATATACCCCACCTCTTCCCTGCCATTTTTGCTGAATTGTGGAAGATTTTTGAAGTTTTTATCTTTAGGTCTTGTATGTGTGCCAGCCAGTTTAGGTTTCTATCTATTGTGATTCCCAATATTTTTAGTTGTGAAACATGGCGGACACTGACGCCATCGATCCTCATCACTGGGTTCCGTTTAAGGAGTCTTGGGAAGGAGAAGATTAATGCTTGCGTTTTCGAGGGTGAGAGTGTTAGATCTGATTCTATTAATAGGGAGCTGAAGAGGGAGAGGGCAGCCTGGGCCTGTTCCTCCAGAACTTTTCTCGTTAAACCCGAGAGAATCACAGAGAAGTCATCAGCATATGCGAGGGTTTTAAAACCCTCTGAGTTCATTTTTAGAAGAATTTTGTTGGCCACCAAGTTCCAGAGGATCGGGCCTAGGCACGATCCCTGGGGGCAGCCCTTAGATTGTGGAAAAACACTTTAGTTAGGGCCCCAGTTAATCAAGATTTTCCTGTTGGAGAGGTAAGAGCTGATGACTCCCGCAAGATTTCCCGGGCAGTTGAGTGTTTGTAGAGTGTGTAGGATGTGTGGCCATTCGATGTTGTCGAAAGCTCCTTTAATGTCAAGTGAAATGAGAGTGGTGTACTTTCCAGACTGAAAGTTAAGAGCGCAGGAGTTTAAAATTTGCTGCAAAGCGAGTTCACATGATCTGCCCTCTCTGAACCCGAATTGGTTGGGGTGTAGAAGATTATTGGAATTCAGGTAGAAATTTAGTCTATTGACAATGAGCTTTTCTAGTAATTTGCCTATTGTTGGGAGCAGGCAGATCGGTCGATAAGAGGAGGGCTCAGAGGGAAGCTTCCCTTGCTTCAGAAAGTACACCACTTCACTCCTTCTGAGAATTTCTGGAAAATATTGTAGTTTGAGGCATAAGTTTGTCCATGTGTGAAAAATATATGTGAGTGTATTGAAGGTGTGTCTAAGGATTCTGAAGTCTATGCTGTCACGGCCAGGGGCCTTATTTATGTTAAAGATATAAAGAGCAGCCCGGATTTCTGCCTCCGTGAAGGCTTCGTCCATGGGACCTGAAAAAATTGGAGTATGGGGGCTGGTGAATTTACTCGGAGGGAAGAGAACTGAGGTGATATATTCTAGGTTGTTGTGTTTAGAGGAAAGAGCTAGAGGACGTTCAAGTTTGAGTTCTGTTGGTGTGAAAAATTTATTGCTATAGAATTTCTGTGCAGTGCCATGGATGTTTGTTTGTGTTGTGCAAAAATGTTTCCATGCGTTATGTTTTGCAATGTTTATTATATATATACAGTCCCTCAACGCAAATTTTGTCAATTACAAAGTTTTTATTTTCCATTCAACAAGACCATTATAAAAAACCGCATAACTATACCTTTAAAACTAACCGAATTAGGATACAGAAAAACAAGTGACTTATACCATTTTTCCGTATCATTTAAAAGGTGAAAATAGGGTGAAACTACTGTGAAAATGGGGATCATTTACAAAATGATAACAGAAATTTTTAGATAAAAAACACAATGTGTCGAAAAATTCTCAAATGCATTTAACTTAATCCTTAGAATTTTAAAATGTGTTTCGAATTTAGCATCTTGTTAATTAACGATTTTGAAACATGCAAATGCTATGATACATTTTATCTTTTTATAATATGTCACAAATTTACATTTCTATTTTCATATATGGATCCTATAATCAGAGTTCAGTTTTCAATTAAGTATAATTCTTTCAGTTCTAAAGATACAAGAATGCGGCGGTTTTTCGCAATGATGTTGCATAGAAAATAAAAACTTTCCAATTGACCAAATTTGTCTAGAGGGGTATAAACATTTAAGAAATGTAATTTTTTTTAAATTAACAGGAAGATATTTTTATTAGTGCAGTTTTATTTCCTATCTTATTTTGTACTCTTTTGCAATTTACATTATCATCTATAACATGTAAAGAATTAAACCGCGTTTCATTGTTTTTGGGACACGCTGTGTATATATATATATATATATATAATATAGTTAGTAATTAGAACTGATATTTTAATCTATCGTATTTATTCTAATTAAATATATATATATATATATATATATTAACTATTATACAAATCATCTTCTTAATAATAATAGGCCAAGCTTCCTGAAAGTAACGCTGAAACTGGCGTCATTTTTAAAACAATTTATTGGAATTGAAATAAAGAAAATAAATGTTTATCCTTGGTTTGGAGGAATGCATAAAACAATAAAAGAAGGATGGTTTATCAGAATAAAAATGGCATCACAATAGCAACAATGCATTGAAAAAAAATGTATAAATTTACCCGTGATTTGAAAGAAGAATAAAACTAAAGGATAATTTAAAAGAATTGATGTAATTCTATGTAAGTCCGCTAACTAGCGGTTTGGCAGTTTTCCTTCTCGGAAGTCACTATAAGCCACCAAATTATGGTTAGAACATTTAGCTAAATTAGAGGAAACCTATTAAAAAAAGAGTTAAAATGATTAAATAATGTAAAATTAATAATATTTAAAATAATCTAAATGACAATAAATTCAAACTGAAAAAAAAATTATAAACATTTCTGTTATTAGTATCAGATTCAGGTATATTAAAAAAAAAATTATTTGAAATATTTGGGCATTATGGCTTTGACAAGTAAACTAGAAAAGATTCTGATGAGTTTGCGCCGAATTTAATTTTCATAAGTAATTATACTTAAATTACATTTCATTACATTAATTCCCTTATTTTGATTTAAAAAATCACTTTCAATTTTAAATAATCATTATTTCGTTGTTGGCTGTTATCACGACATTTTGCCACTAGCTTCTATTTCGCCAATATGGTAAATTTGAAAACAGGTTCTAATTCTAGATTCGTTTGAAAACGCTGACCGCTACGCGGGAGAAGAATGACCAGTATGAATTTAATACCCTCACATTATGTTCAAGTACTAGCATTAACATATTCTATTTAAAAAGTATATTTTATTTTTTGTAAAATAATAATAATAATAATTATTATTATAATAATAAATGAATAAATGAATAAATAAAATAAAACAAAACAAAAAAAGGTTAAACAAAAATAATCGAAATATTTTTAATTGTTTAAAGCTTTTTTTTTTTTTTTTTTTCTTTTAGGTTTCTAATTATCAAAATACTGAGCACAAATTTTTATCGAATTTTTAGATTTATTTTAGTGCAATGATAACATTTTTTTTTTTTTTTCTACAGCAAAATATTTGAAAACTTTTGTTTAAAAAATGTGTACGGTTCAATTTTTTAACAAATTTATTTAAGGGGAGGGGAGAGAGAACACGTATTTGATTAAAGCACATACTTATTCATTTATTTATTTTTCATTATTATTATTATTATTATTATTATTATTTTAATTATTATTATTATTTTTTTTTTTTTAATCTAACAAATATTTTCTGTCTTTCTTTCATAAAAAATGTCTCAGATCTAACTTTCAAAATTGCTTTACCTAAATGAAAAATCTCAGCTAGACAAAAAAAAAAAAAATATTAATTATTTTATTTTAATTATGAATAACTTTTAACTTTCAATAGTGAAAACAGTTCTTTTTTAATTAAAAGTAAGAAGAATTTTAATTAAATTTTATGCAGACAAACTTTTTTCTATGCCTATCAAAAATAACAATTAATTTTTAGAATAATATCGAATTATTGTTTAATAAAAAATTATTATTTTTTCTCTCATTTGTTAAAATAATGCGGTTTCATTCTAAAATGTTTTTATTAACTATGATAGAGATTTTTGTTTTCTCCTCTTCTGGCTTTATATTAATTTGTTTGTTTTTTTACACACCAAAGCTTGATAACAAAATTTTATGAATAAATTAAATAATATTTTGGATGAAAATTAGTATTGGGTATTTCATGAAAAGAAATAATCTAGTGTGTCACTCACACGAATTTTACTTACCCTGAAATTTAGTACTATAAGTACACGGAAGGGAGATTAAGGGTTAAGATAACGAGTACTGTTATGTAAACTTATGTTGAAACAATTCAGCTTAGGCTTCGGAACAGTTTTATTCGACAAATAATTCTATGTGAGGAACCGCCCTTCTCAACTCCCCGTTTCATTATTGTACCTACATTTATAGATAATTCAGATCTGTTATTAAGTTCAAAAGTTCATTTAAAATTATTTAGACAACTTTCACATGCATCATTCCTTGAAACTTGTCAATCTTGAACAAACTTTTCTAGTAACAAACGTATTCACTCCAAAATCACTTCAAATCATTTGGATAGCCTTAAATTAATTGTTTTCAATTTACTCTAACAGGCACAGGCAAAGATCAAATTATAAAACTTGACTTCGGTGTTCCGGAAGCCTCAAAACGTTTAAATATACAAGAAACCAATCAATGAATACGAAGTGAATACATCTGAAGTGTATACGTTTGAACTTAAAAAAATAAATACATTATTTACCATATGACTTTGAGGAATTAATTTCAATTTCTGAGCAACTTTCCTGGACATGGTAAAATATTATATGGTTTAGTATATTGTAGTAAAGCACTTCCACTAACAAATAAAAAAGAATGTTATGACTTAAATATTGGCAGCCCTGTATATCTTCTGAAAGTTATGTACACATCACATGGTGCACATAAATATAATCGTATATTAATAACACACGGCACAACCTGAAATACACTTCCATCAATTTTCAAGAATTGTCGCATTATAATCTAATTATTTTGTTTAGCCGTGTAAACGAACAGTGAATGATTTCTATACCATATTCTATATGAGACATGTTTTTATGCATATAAAAAATATAGTATATTCGTTTCATTTGATTTAGTGCGGTATATAGACGTTAAACTGTACTTATCTGCAATTTCCCCCATAGACGCAATGAATTTGAAATCTCTTGGGTGTCCCTGTACACGAACCATTTGCTTGATCTCAACGAAAAAGTGTAGCATTCCTATATGATACACATTTAGAATACCAAGATTGAACTTTCTGCTATAATTTGTTTTTGAGATACGCTGATAACAGACAGACACACACAAACACACAAATACACACACAGACTAGCGGCTAAAAACATGATTTTTAGATTTTCGGGACCTCATAACCTGTAAATATAACAAAAACTCAACTTTGAAAATATGACCCGAAAACAATATTTGCTCTACCTTACGGGTAAGAGAAAGTAAAAAGCCTGCGTATATATATATATATATTTGAATGTTTGATTTGCAGGAATAAAACATATAGTAAGAAGATAAACAATGAATCAATTTGAATCGAATTTTTTCTTCATCGCTTTAGCAACGTAACCTAAGTTTACTAGAAATTTTATCTTTGACTGTAAAGTCTTAAGAAAAACCGTATCCTGCAGAAACTAAATTACTTTTATGAAAAAATTTCTAAAGTATGCTACTTGTCAAATATTTTTTGTCATATCCTTTTATAGTTTACGCAGTGATTGAAACGAAAAAAACATTAGTTTGTTTATTAAAAATTTAAAAATCTATATAATATTTCTCTAACGTGGACCAGTTACGATTAAATTTTGTCGAAACAATATGATAGTGACGTAAAGCGTTATCTAATTGGTCAACGCTGGCTCAAAGCATACATTCGGCGACTGGAGACAATCAATGTTTCGGCGCCATTTATTATATATATATATTTATTTATTTATTTAAATTTTGCATTCATTAGAAATATAATTAACGTTATTTTTTTCTTTCTTTCTTTATTTTTTATATACATTTATTAATTATGGAATTTCTTTTATGTATAGGGATATGATAATTTAATTCCGTCACATTTCAGGAAATTATTGATTTTTAATATAGCAATAACTTAATTTAATTCTAAGAATTTTTAACTTAGTAGCGGGGAAAATTATTTTTTTTTTTATTGAAATTACAATGCAAATGTCAAAGATTTAAATCTCTTTTATTTAATTTTTTAAAAAAGAGAGAGAGAAACTGAAATTTTCAAATCATATTAGATATGTTGGTACTATCACGCAAATGTTCTGCGCAGGAAAGGCTACTGATAATTTTAATTATTACAACGCATAAGCGATGAGGTTGTGCTGAGAACGTCGTAAACGAAAATTAATGTTACATTGCGTCATGTATCATTATTTCAAGAGATTAAAAATGACACCAAAAACATTGCAGATTTTTTTTTTTTTTTTTTTTTCCTGACATCTTTTCGTTTTTATTTTATTTTTTCATTTTTTCCTGAATATTACTGTAACTATGATGGCATTAGAACAGAAATAGAACATTTGAAACATATTTCGTTCATGTTACCATTTGATTATTTACTGCAGTCATCAAGTAGCTCTCTTTCTTTTGTAAAAGTTCTTACTAAAACTACCCATCTTGTAATTTTCTCAGTAGATTGATTTTTATTATGTATTATTATTATTATTATTATGTGTATTAATTATTTTTAAATTGATGTGTGTTTGGAATAGAAATAATCTGCTATGGTAGATTCCAGATAGACTCTACATTAAAAGAAAAAAAAAATCTGGTGTGAAACAACCACACGACTCCCATTACCCACTATTACACGTATTATATGTATTTTTTTTTTTTTTTTGGGGGGGGGGGGGGATAATATGATCGGGAAACATAAAAGTGACCTAAAGAAGTAGAAACCTATTTTTCCGGTAAGAGAAACTTAATCCACATATAAAGACATATAAAACGAAGCTTACAGAGAACAAAATGGTAGAGTTATTTTTTTTAAACACAAATTTCCGAGATCTGAAAATGATCTACCTAAGCAGGATGACTGTTAATTTTCCTCTAATAACCACGTAATGCATGAGAAAGAAATGCATTTCCATAAAAAGTTTCAAGAAAATAGCTAGAGCCGTTTTTGAGGTACAAAAAAAAAAAAAAAAAAATATTGACCGGAAAACCATAATTACATACAAAAGGATATTTGAAAGTAAGTTAATATGGAGAATTTGAAAAAAATCCGTACAACCGTTTTTAAAGAAACGCGCTTGCGACACCTGAAATTGAACTATTTATACAGGACACTTATCAATTTTCTGAACTAACCAACTATATCATTCGAAAGGACATCTAATAGAAAATTAAGTATAGCAAATTTGACGAAAATTGTTAGATCAGTTTCTGAGATACGAATTTACGGTCCCAATTCCGATTTTTTAATTTTCACCAAAATATGGACAATTCATCTGTACACCAGACGTCTCTCAATTCTGAAGTTTTGTAGTTTTATCTTTATTAGTTTCGAAGATATGATAGCCAGAAGATTCCACACATATATACACACACATACACATACGCTGACCAATTGCCAAAAACAACTTTTTTGGACTCAGAGGACCTTAAAACGTGTAAATCAGATGAAATGTCGATATCGAAATTTTAAACCAAATACAATACTTCCATTACCTACGGTAGTAGGGTAATGGAAGTAAAAAAAAAAAAATGGCAATCAAAAAAGTAAAAATGAAGACAAGAAATTTAATAAACAGTAAGTAAAAAATCAAGTGTGTCACTCACACGACTTTCTCTTACACTGAAATTCAATACTATAAATACAGGTTGGAGATTAAGGGGTAAGATAACGAGTACTGTTATGCAAAACTATGTTAAAACAATTCAAATTAGGCTTCGAAGCCGCTTTATTTGACAAGTAATTTTGTGTGAGGGGGGCCACCGTTTCACTACTGTACCTATATTTATATAGAATTCGAATCAATTATTAAATTCAAAATTTCATTTAAAATTATTGAGACAACTTTCACACCAGCATTCCTTTAAACTTATCAATCTGGATCAAAATTTTCTAGTAACAAACGCATTAACTTCAAAACACAACATTTGGATCGCCTAAAATTATTTGTTTTTAATTTATTCTAACAGACACAGAGAAAAGTCAAACGTTAAAAATTTGACTTCGGTATACAGGAAGCCTCAAAACATCTAAATATACAAAAAACCAAGTGATGAATATTTAGCTGAAAAAAAATTCGTTATTTACCATATGGCTATAAGGAATTAATTTCAATTCCTGAGCAGATTTCCTGGACATGGTAAAATATTGAAGCAAAGCACTTCCACTGACAATAAAAAAGAAAGTTATGGCTTAAATATTGGCAGCTCTGTATATCTTCTAAAAGTTATGTACACATCACGTGGAGGTCATAAATATAATCCCATATTAATAACACACAGCCCAACCTGAAGTACACTTCCACCAATTTTCAAATATTGTCGTACTATAATCTAGTTCTTTTGCGTAGCCCTGTAAATGAACAGTGAATGATTTCTATACCATATTCTACAAGAAAATGTTTTTACGTATATAATATACAGGGTGTTTATAAAGTCCCGGACCCATTTTGATGTTTAATAACTCATAAAAAATTAAAAAATAGATTAAAATTAATAACATAAATGGTTAGATAGACTCAAAAAGTTTCATGACCCTTGTCAATAAACTTCCACGTGTGACCCTTTGTCGCACGGAGAATATCAAGTCGATAGTCAATTTCACGCCAGGTAGCGGCAAGCATGTCTGCATCCACAGAGGCTATTGCGGTTGTAATTCTGGCTTTTAGGTCATCAATGTTTGACACTCTCCTCCTGAAAACATTGTCCTTTACAAATCCCCAAAGGAAAAAGTGCAGCGGCGTTATATCAGGTGATCTGGGTGGCCAAGGAATTGGACCTCCTCGCCCAATCCATCTTCCTGGAAAGTGGCCATTCAAAGAACTACGAAGGATGGTTCCCCAATGAGGTGGTGCACAATCTTGTTGCAAAAAGACATGTGGCTGAAGCTCTTCTAGTTGTGGAAATACGAAGTTTTCCAACATGTCTAAGTATACGACTGATGAGACCGTCTTTTCTGTAAAAAAGAAAGGCCCAATGGCTCGGTCGTGCTTTAGTCCACACCACACATTAACCTTTGGGGAATCCCTTTGTGCCTCACGGTATTCATGGGGGTTTTCAGATCCCCATATGCACACATTATGGCGATTAACAATGCCAGAAACATGAAAGGATGCTTCGTCGGAGAACATTATGCGCTTCAGAAAATCAGCAGCATCTTCTATTCTCCTTATCATATCTGTTACAAAGGCCATCCTAATAGGCCTATCGTCCGGCTCCAAAATTTGAACAATTTGAACTTTGTATGCATGCAGGCTTAACTTTTCTTAATAACCTTGTACACCGTCGAAATTGGCATATCCAATTCTCTTGCCGCTGATCTCACAGATCTTCTAGGATTGTGTAAAAATGTCCTTGACACGGTCAACATCAAAATCACTTGTGCAGGGATCTTATCTGCAATACTTCCAGTTTCTAGAAAATTATTTTTCCACCGCAAGATGCTGCTTTTGCATGGAGGATCTTTTTGGTAAATTCTTATGCAATTTCTCTGTGCTTGCACTATCGATTTCGTTTCTATGTACCACCATAAAATCTGTGCTTTCTCGTGTGGTGTATGCATTCTCCTTAATATCCGCTCGAATAAAACATCACATGCAAAAGTACTACATAGAACAAACACATCAAAAGTAAACATAACATTGCAATAGTTGCCAAAAACAAAAGAGAAAAATTGCAATTAATAAGCAGACGATATTTAGAAAAGTACAGATATTTAGACTGGAAAATGGAATTATCTGAAATTAACCACACGCGCAGACGATATTTACAAAAGTAAAGATATTCAAACCTGAAAAGAAAATATATGAGTTATTCCATCAATAAATGCCATAAGTTTGTTTATATATCTTCATTATTTTATGACTTATTAAACATCAAAATGGGTCCGGGACTTTATAAACACCCTGTATATATATTCATTTCATTTGGTTTAGTGCAGTCTATAGACGTTAAACTCTACTTAACCGCAAATTTTCCCATAGACGTAATGTATTTTTATTATCTAGGATGTCCCTGTACACGAACTATTTTCTTAATCTCAACGAAACGTTTAGTGTACCATCCCTATATCATACACATTTATAATACCAAGCTTGGACTTTTTTCTATAATTTCTTTTTGAGATATGCTAATAACAGACAGACACACATACACACACACACACACAGACCAACCGCTAAAAACAGGATTTTTGCATTCAAGGAACCTCAAAACGTGTAAATAAAACAATAATTCAATTTTGAAAATTTGACCCAAACACAATACTCTCTCTACCTTATGGGTAAGAGAAAGTAATAATCTATTTTAAAAAAAAAAAACTTTTAAAACCCAAATTCTTAATGTATCGTATCACATAAATCTTTTCGAAGTTAGAATAAAATTTAATTTGGAAAAAAAGTAACTTTTTTGTTTATTAACCAAAAAAATTGATGAAATTCGAAATGCAAGTTGGTCTTGTGGGGTACAGGCTGTATATTATATTTTTGCGTTCGAGAGAGAAAAGTAAAAAAAATAATCTGGTATGTCACTCACACGACTTTCTCTTACCCTGAAATTTAATACTATAAGTACAGGTTGGAAATTAAGAGGTAAGATAACGAGTACTGTTATGTGAACCTATGTTAAACAATTCAAATTAGGCTTCGGAAGAGTTTTATATGATAATTAGTTCTGTGTGAGGGGGGGCTATCGCCCCCTCAACCCCCCGTTTCATTAATGCGCCAACATCTATATAGAATTTAATTCGGTTATTAAAATATAAATCTGTTTCTAAAAAATAATTTATTAAAATTATTATTTAAAAAAATTATCTTTTACGATTTCCATATTAGAGAAGTAGTATACTACTTCTCTAATATGGTAATATTCTACTATCCAAAAAAAAAAAAAAAAAAAAAAAAAAAAAAAGATGAATTTATTGTCAATATTACATTTAAAAAAAAATTGTTAAAAATTAAAAAAATCGATAAATTTATTTTAAATTATCGCAGATCGATGGTTCAACCATTCGTTTTAAAGTTATTGGCGAGCTCTTTTGAAAGATACCCATCATGAAAATTTATTCCTCTCGAGGGGGGACTTGCCCCGCAGGGGGGCAAAGGCGAGGCTCCTACATACACAATTTTTTTTCTCAGTTGACTATCTCTATTACAAAAAATATATATTCGTTTCATTTGGTTTAGTGCAGGCTATAGATGTTAAACTCTACTTACCTTCAATTTCCCCCATTAGACGTAATGTGTTTGAATACTTTTGAGTGTCCCTGTACACGAATGATTTGCTCCAACTCAACGAAAATCTTACTGTAGCAACATATTTAGAATACCTAGTTTGGAATTTCTGCCATAATTTGTTTTTGATATATGCTGATAACAGCCAGACACACACACACAGACATACACACAGACCAACCGCTAAAAACATGATTTTTGTATTCAGGAGACCTCAAAACGTGTAAATATAACTTTCGAAAATTTGACCCAAAAACAATACTTTCTCTACCTTATGGGTAAGAGAAAGTAAAAAAATTGAAAACTGCAATTTTTAATCCCACTTCAAAATAATCTATATATTAATTTGAAACATGTTTTTGCCTGTCTCCACTATATTGAGAGAACTACTTCGTGTAAAAATTTTGTTGAGGTGTCTAAAAAAAGTTCTTGGTCTGTAGATGTGCTGTGAAAAGAGAAAAATAAAAAAAAGTCGAACGGTTTCCCCCCCGGGGGGGAAACGGGTTAAAAGCACGTTTACGAGCTTAACTAAGCTCCAAATTACTTCACGGTGAAGAAATTGTACATATGGGGACTAGAGTCGAATACTAAAAAATCACTTTCTGCGAATTTGGAATTTTCGATTTTAAAGGGGGGGGAAGGGGGAAAGTAAATTTGGAGGGGGGAGAAGGGGGGAAATTAGTTTGAGAGAGAAATCCGTTCTAGACGCACACATGTAGCACCTCATTTTAAAGGTCTTGAAATTTCATGTCGATTGGGGATGTTTGTATACAATATAGTGCGACCCCTGGTGGTGAAAAATGGAACTAGATGATTTTGCTGTAGACCCCATCATGTTACATCTTATTTTAAAGGTCTTGGTATTTCCTGACCGTTGGTGATGTTTGTACAGAACACACTGCCTCCCCCCTGGCGGTGGAAAGTGCAAACTAGAGGATATTGCAGTTGACACCACCATGTGACACCTTATTTAAAAGGTCTTGGAAATTCAAGGCGATTGTTGATAAAGGTCTTGAAATTTCATTTTGATTGGGGATTTTTGTATACAATATAGTGCGCCCTCTGGTGGTTAAAAATGGAACTAGGTGATTTTGCTGTAGACCCTATCATGTTACAACTTATTTTAAAGGTCATTTCATGGCCGTTGGCGTTGTTCGTATAGAGCACGCTGTGCCCCCTGGCGGTGGAAAGTGCAACTAAAGGATTTTACAGTTGACACCACCAAGTGACACCTTATTTGAAATGTCTTGGAAATTCAATGCGATTGGTAATGTTCGTATACAACATACTGCGGTCCCTGGTGAGTGAAAGTGGATTTTGCAGTGCGTGCGTAACACGAGTCAGAGGTTCGTTCGGTTCAAGGTTAATTTTTGAGATTTTTTTCATGTTATTAGCGGCCTGCATATACGTGCCGCAGGCACTGGATCACGAACCCGAGTTTCGTTCTGTTTGAGGTAATTTTTTTTGTTATAGATGTTTTTTTTTTTTTTTTTTTGTGATGTTTTCATTTAAAGATAGAAATTCAAACAAAATCGAGTTCAAGAAATAAAACCATACAAATCTAAGGTGCATTTAAGGCTATTATCACGGGCCCGGGCATTGCCAGGCGGCTTCGTTTGGTTCCAAGTTAATTTTGGGGATTTTTTTATGTTGTTATCGGTACGTGTATGCGCTGCCGCAAGCACCGGGGTCACAAGGCAGAGCTTCGTTCGGTTCGCGGTAATTGTTTTGTTACAGATGATTATTTTTTTCGTGATGCTTTCATTTAAAAACAGAAATTCAAACAAAATCGAGTTAAAGGTATACAATAATACAAATTTAAGGTATCATGGGCCCGGGCAACGCCGGACGGGTCAGCTAACATATAGTCTTAGTATTATACGAAATAGAAAATAAAAGATAGCATCTGTTTATCTAGAGTCAGTTTGACGTCACATTGACAGTACTTTGTAGAAAGTGATGTCATATATAGTATTTCTATTTATAAGCATTTTTTCCGACTTTCTTTTAAGTGAAATGTCGTAAATTATATTAGATGTTTTAATTTGAAATACATTTAAATAATGATGCGACGATTTTTTAAAAATTACAAACAATGAAGTGACCGTCGAACTTGACGGGTTCCAGCTAGTGTGACTTAATGTGAAGCAGATTTTTTCTTATTTCTCCTAACGGTTTCCATACAATCTTCTGCTGTTGCCACCTAAAATTAATACTTTAGTTAATTACAAAAAATTTAATTGTCTGGTCGATAAGCTGTTTAATCCATCGGATTCACAAAAATTTTTCAATTCATTTGGTACCTTATTTGTAACGATACGACTAATCTTTCTAATTTATTTTTCCTAATTTTTCTAATTTATTTTCCTCATTTTAAATAAATGTACGTTGTTTTTTTTTTCTCTTTTTTTTCTGTAAAAAAAAAAAAAAAAAAAAAAAAAAAAAAAAAAGGCAACAATTAAATTATAGTGTAACCACGTTTCCTACGCCTAGCAATGAAGACGAGTCAAAAATCTTGGAGGGTTTCCAAGTTGATCAACAGGTTTGAATTTAGTAAACATCCAGTCATTCGGTATTCTCTTATCGCTTATTTTCTCTCAACGAAAATCTTGTCTCCCCTATTTTACTAGTGGACTCGTTAAATCCGCTTTCATAGTCGCAAGAAATGTAGTTAAAGAGTATGTTGAGATTCACAAACATACCGTAGTGAATGACAGTAAGTACATAAGAATTTGGGGGAAATGCTAGCTAACGGAGAGAAAGATAAATTATCGCAGTGAAACTGGAGTAATAAAGAGAATATTTTGGTTTCTCAGGTATAAAATTTCTAGTTTTTTCTGCATAAAATAATTTGGCACACTTATTTCTCAGAAAAAAATTTAGCTAACGCCGTATTTTTTAGCTCATTCGGAAAGTGGGATCAAAAGGTTTTAAATAGAAACACATTTTTAACTTTAAAATAGATTAAAAAGAAAAAAATATTTTATGCCAAAATAAGGAAAAAAAATATACGTTCATTTTTTTCCCGGAAATAAAATAAAATCTATATATTAATAGGCAAGCATGAAATTTGTCATACAATTTTAACGTATTAATTATGAGAGTAGAGGATTGAAAGTTGTATCATTCGAAAGGGATAATTAGCCAGATTTTCAGAATATAAAAATTATTTTCTTACGAGGCTAAGAAGGTATTTAAAAATACTTTTATTTTTTATGCACTTTCATTTATTTATACCTGTAATCTTTTGTATTTAAAATTCCTTTCATTTCAATCGTCTGAGTTCCTATAACAACACCTCGGAATTTCACGTGAATAATAATAAAAATTAGAAAAAAAAAGTTGCGATAGGAAAGTTGTTGCATTTGTTTGTCTGTTTTTAAATCAGGAATTCGCGTGTGGATAAATATTTTCATGGAAATATTTGGCATTAGCTTAAAATTTTTCTACAGTGAAACAATGCTTTTCATTTTCATTGATACTTTATATCTTATTTATGAGGTTCATGCTCTCATCTTAATGGTAAATAGTCATAATTATTTAGATTTTATGAAGATTTTTTTTTTTTTTTTTAATGGGGCAGATTTAGTATCGGACCCTTTTGGCAAATTTTAAAATTTGGCATCGAAGTAGCTTAGACGTTTCTCGCCAAGATCTTTAGTTACGCAATTGTGATTGTCATTTCAATTCCTCACAAAAATGGCCAAAAATATTTAAAGTCGCCAAGGGATTCCCATACTAAAGCTGTACCTTTTGTATTTATTTATTAATTTATTTATAATATTTCCTATTAAAGACTTCAGGAAATGTTTCATGCATTTTTCTTCCCATTCTTTACTTTCTTTCAGTTTTTTCGTTGATTTACCCTGGGCAACACCGGGTAGACCTGCTAGTATCCAATAAAGTCAATTTTCTGCCGACATCTAAAGAAAGACTATTTCAAAATATTGAATCCTTTATTAAAAATTTGGTAATTTATTTTAAATTATCTCAGATCTATGGTTCAACAATTCTTTTTAAGGGTATTGACGTGTTCTTGATATTAACGAGCTCTTTTGAAAGAACCCATTTTGAAATTTTACATCTTCCGGTGATGGTTCCCTAGAGAAGGGAGCGACTGTCCTACATACAAACATTACTTTTCTGGTTACTATTACTATTATCAGTAATTATTATTGACTTCACAATCATTCGTTAAGAATAATTCTCAATATTTATGTACATACGACATGCTGTCCCACTCTTCCATATTAAAAATTATTAAAGAATGGGATGGCAGCGCCACCTGTTGGGCGATTGATCCTTAAAAGTAATCAGCACCAATTTAAGTTAAGGCCTTACTAAATATCAGTTTTTGTTAAATTTCGTCAATTAGTTCGTAAGAAACAGCGTCCCCAAAACTTTTGATGAACACACAGAAACAGACTTACATTTTCTAAAAATGGTTAAATCGTGTTCAGGGCATCTCAAATCGTTTAAATATAACAAAAGCTGGGAGTCACAAATATTCACGAGTCCAATACTTTCTTCTGATATATAAAAGAAAGTAAAAATAAAATTTTCAGTGATACTCATGTTGCATATACATTTACGAGCTTAAAAGACTGAAAAGAAAGAATCATTTTCAGCTCTGCATATCAAACGGTTTGCAATCTAAAGTTGTTTAAAAATGTTAAATATCTATAATTTTTAATTTTTCGAAAAGTAACAGCTATTAAATATCTAATATTTTTAGCACTCAAAATTATAACAAAATTAATTATAACTAAAGGGTTCTTTCATTTCATATGCATATTTGGCTGTACGACAAAATCATTAAAAAAAATAATAATAATAAAATAAAATACACGAAAAGGTTAAGTTTTCCTTGATTAAAAAATTATAATTTGTAAAAATATTAAATTCAATTTATTTTTAATAAAATTTACTTTTAAATGCCACTTTTGAAAGACACTATTGAAGAGTTTTTGAAAATAATGACTGGCAACCTATACTCTATATACTATTTTTACTTTCTTCTTCATATAGAAGAAGAAAATATTAGACTTGTAAAAATTTCCGAAAACTATCGGTTTTCGATTGTTTTACGTGTTTTGAGATACCTAGAAAATAATTTTTATATTATTAGAAAATGTATATATATATATATATATATATATATATATATATATATACGATAATAATAATCAACCAGGACTTTTTTATTTATTTATTTTTTATTATTTATTTATTTATTTATTCATTTATTTTGGTATGTATATATGTAGGGGCATCGCTTCTCCCCTAGGTGGGAAGTACTCCTCCGGGAGTGTAAATTTTCAATGTGTTTATCTTTAAACAGAGCTCGCAAATATCGTAAAAACTAATGATTGAGTCAAGGTCTGTAATAATTCAAAACAAATTTATCGATTTTTTTTAAATACATATATAGGTATATCTTTAAAAGAAAAAAAAAAAAGTTTTTCAGATGTCGATTTGAAATTGATTTCTTTTGACATTCAACACTATACTTATCTCGCATTTATCATGGAAAATAATTTTAATAAATAATCTGCACTGCGTGAATTTGTATAGGAAAGTTTAGAAGAAAGTTTCGTGGTAACCACAACACATGCACTAGTTCTTGTTTTATTTTATTTTTTTATTTTTAATACTTTAAAATGTTGAAGAAAAGAAATTGTATATTAATAAAATATGGGTAGTTTTAGTTTATCGAGTATATTTTTTCTAAGAAAAATAAAATGCCGTTCTGAAGGAGGGAGAGCTGCAGTTGTTGTTGTTTTTATTGCTATTGTCTTGTTTTGTTTTCTTTCTTTCTTTCTTTTTTAATTTACTTTAACAACAGGAATTGTAGGATTACCATTTTTTGCGTACTATGAAATTACTGGTAATTTTTAAATTCAACATATATATAATTTTTTATCAATTTCATCTCTCTCAGCATGTTGTTTTTATATAAATGTTGTTACTTATATAAATAATAATGTTATATCATTCTTAGTTTGATTAAACCGCTATGTATATGTTAGATTCTTTGTAAAGGTTATGTATATATATATATATATATATATATACACTGATGGAAAAGAAAATCTCAACACCAGGAAGGAGCTGTGCTAGATAAACGAAATTTGGTAGGCGTGTTTATACATCTGAAAGATGACGTCGATTCAAATTTCGAGCAACGCGCATAAGTGTGGCGCTAGTAGCGAAACTATGAACATGCAAATGAGGTTTGCTTTAAATAAGCGCTGTAAGGTTCGTGATCGTTATTTACAGTTGAGATTTGACGTAGTGGGTTAATGTTAGTCAAGGATGCCTCTAAAAAGACGAAGAAGCCATTATAAACAGCTCACTGAGTTTGAACGAGGTCGTGTAGTAGGGCTACGAGAAGGTGGGTTTTCTTTCCGCGATATTGCAGAAAGATTTGGCAGGAATGTATCCACTGTGCATGAGTGTTGGCAGCGGTGGTCAAGGGAAGGTACTGCCTCAAGAAGACCGGGTTCCGGGCGGCCACGTGGCACTACTGAGAGGGAAGACCGCCGTGTTCGGCGTATGGCTGTGGCTAATCGTACTGCGTCTGCAGCTGAAATTCGAGCTGCAGTTGGCACTGCAGTGACACAACGAACTGTTACAAATCGGTTACTTCAAGGACAGCTCCAAGCCAGACGCCCTGTAGCGTGCATTCCACTGACTCCAAACCACTGCCGTTTGCGACGTGAGTGGTGTCAAGCTAGATCTCATTGGAGGACGGAGTGGAGATCTGTTGTGTTTTCTGATGAAAGCCGGTTCTGCCTTGGTCGCAGTGATAGCCGTGTGTTGGTTAGAAAGAGGCCAGGTGAACGCCTGCTAACGACTTGTCTACGGCCTAGACACATAGGGCCTACTCCTGGAGTTATGGCTTGGGGAGCAATTTCGTATGACAGCAGGAGCACTCTCGTGGTTATCCCACGCACCATGACTGCAAATTTGCACGTCAGTCTAGTGTTACAACCTGTTGTGCTGCCATTCATGAACAGCATTCAAGGGGGTGTTTTCCAACAGGATAACGCTCGCCCTCATACCGCTGTTGTAACCCAACATGCTCTACAGAGTGTCGACATGTTGCCTTGGCCTGCTAGATCACCAGATCTTTCTCCAATCGAGCACGTATGGGACATCATTGGACGACAACTCCAGCGTCATCCACAACCAGCATTAACCGTCCCTGCATTGACCGCCCAAGTGCAATAGGCATGGAACTCCATCCCACAAACTGATATCCGACACCTGTACGACACAATGCATGCACGTTTGCATGCTTGCATTCAAAATTCTGGCGGTTACACCGGTTACTAGTGTACCAACATTTCACATTTGAAATGGCTCTTCTCGCCAATGGCTCTACCTGTGATCTTGAAACTTTAATCAATTAAATACGTTACCTAGACAAATGTATTGCTGAAATTTCATTACTGTACAATAATTTTTTCTTGGTGTTGGGAATTTTTTTTCTCCATCAGTGTATATATATATATATATATATATATACAAAATAAATCTTTATCTCATATTAAAACTTTTAATCGCATCTATATATACTTTTAGTCCAAAATATCCCATTCTTAATGCTAAAGGAGTGTCGTCAGTGGCTGGTGTTTCAGGATTACTAGAGACACACCATTAATTTTAATTTAGCTCCTCTTTGTCGAAATCGTTCTGATTAATTACGAAATACCGTTAAACTGTTTCATTTCCTACAATTTTGTATAGTTTACTATACAAAGAGTTACTACACTAATGAAACTTTTGCTATACAAATAGTTTACTACACTAATGAAACTTTTAAGTTTCATTATTAAATTGAATTTGTGAGCGGAACCAGACTAAGCGTATAGCTTATCCATTATTTAAAATAGTGTGAAAATGCTGATTAAAACTTTCATTATGTTATTAACAATTCAATCTGAATATCTTTATAATGGTAATTTAAACCTAAATTTAATGAACTTTTATAACGAGATGCATCAACTAATGTTTTATTATTATTCGGTAAAAGTAAATATAAATAAAATCAACCATTTGACGAAGGTATTTGTAAGTAACTGTTCGCGTAATGTTCATAGTCTTATAATCAAACCTATTATATTTTAAGCATAAACTTGGGCCCTCCGTGGCCCAGTGGATATGTCACCGCACTTTTAAACGCCTTCAAGCGTAGGAGATTGGGTTCGATTCCCGCGCTGGTCCTGGGTGTTTTCTCCAATTTTTCGTATTGTAATTCTGTCATGTGCTATCTGTCGTTATCTGACGAAGTTTTATAAGCGGACTATAAGTCAGTCATACAAATCTCATGTATATGTTATCAATAAAACAAACAAACTAACATAAAGTTATACATGTTGGTGTTATAAGTGTATATGTTATAAGTGGGATTTTTGTAATTATAGGAAATATCACTTATTCGCGTCTGAAAATTATTGGTGAGATATTGTCTCTAATTTGTAACGCAGCAAGAAGTTGCCACTTCAATACACTTAATTCTTACAATTAAATATTTTTTAAAAAATGAAGTACTTTTAAAAATCGAACAATTTTTGAAAATGACATTAACTAAATTGTTTTTATTAAGGTTCGATAACGATCCAAAATGTAAGGAATGTAAGAGCTTCTGATTTGGTTTTATTTTCCGGATGGAATCCTCAACCACATTGGTCGTAAAAAACTGAAATTTATCATGCAGCTTAGTTTTATCAATATTATCTTTTTTGCATCGGAACTACCAACTATCTTTTCAATTATAATCTACTGCTGGAAAAAAAAAATTAGAGTTCTTAGAAAACGGATTTTTTTTTTTCTTTTTTTTTAACATTGCAAAAATCTAAAGTGTTTTTATATATTTGACATAGTTATTAACTTACTCTTTTTTTTTTCCTTCCCTGAAGAATTAACAACATTATTTTTTAACAATAACTTTCAATAAATTTAACAAATTTAATTAATTTCAGAGATGAGGAATTCAGGATCAGAAAAATGTTAAGAGCCCGATAAACAAAAGTAAGTATAAAAAGTGGTAATTTTCTAAGGAAGTCTTAAAAAAGGAAACAGGGTAGAAAACCATTACCTATCCAAAAAATAACCACCTTTTATACTTTAATTAATCGTACTCTTAAGATTTGTTCTGATCTTGAATTCCTCAACTCTGAAATCAAATATCTAAAAGTGGTTGCTGTTGACAGAGGTTATAACCCTTCCATTATTAATAAAGCTCTTTTTAAATTATAACATTTCCATTCTTCATGTCCTTCACTGTAAAAAATAACGGTAGATTTTACAGCAGAATCCGCTGGCAACCACTTTGCCAACACACTCTACTGTTAAATAAGGTAATTTACAGCGGTAACATCTGTAAAGATATACTTTTTTACAGATGTATCTGTTGTATATCATTTCTTTTTAACAGCAGAATGTGTTGGTAGCCTTTTTTTGCCAGTACATTCTGCTGTAAATATTACCATTATTTTTTGCTGTGTTGCACGTCAAAGTCCTCTTCCAATATCAGTATTGTTTTGCCTTTTTTACCTTAATTCTAGTTTGCCATTGCTAAAGTTTTCGAACAATATAACTTTAAAATAATTTTCTCACCTACAAACAAATTCGACTTTTCTGTCTTAAAAGACCCTGTTGATATACACAACTCTTGGGGTATTTATAGTATCCCTTGGCAATGTGGACAATCATATATTGGTCAAACAAAATGTAAACTCAAGTTTCGTCTTAAAGAACACATGGGTTATATTCAAAAACAAAATAAACAAATCGGCCTTTGCTGGGCATTGTTGGGAGAATAATCATACTTTTAACTTTAATTCAGCTAAAGCAATCTATCGTCATAATTACTCAAAAGAACTCGATTTTGTAGAAGCTTTCCATATCTATAAAAATAAAAAATAAATGTCATCAACTGCGATTTTGTTGTTCTCCCTCTCTCTGATTGTTGGAAATATCACATAAAATCCACATATTCTTGACTTTAACCTACCATTTACATAGCTTTCTATAACCAATTTCCTGTCGCCTAACACTTCCAGTTTCTTAATTTACTTTTGGCTGCTATTCCGACTCTAGAATTCGCTTCCCTATCTATCATAGGAGCAATAATCCATCTTGCCATCTTGCAGTTCTGCACTGATTGCGCAGTACTAGTGCGACGTAAAACCCAATCAACCAACCAACCATTCTGCAATGATGACGGTACGCTTAACGATACCGAAACTGCAGATCGCTTACTTGATATTTTTTACATTGGCTTTTCAACGTTGTGTAAGTATTTATTTTATATTACTATTGCTGTATACATGAGTTACTAAAATGCGCCAAATAATGTGGCAGTCCTCAAACGGCATTGTAAGCTATTACGTGGGGGTAGTTCTATCTTCAAATTTCACCTTCTTAGATTAACTTCTTCCGTTTCATTCTGTTTTCTACAATATTTTAACTATTTCTGCTAATATTGTCCAATTATGTCGTCTACTTGCAAAATCGGCCAACTGCTTAAAATTGAAAAATGCGTTTTCCAGTTTTTTAAGTTCTAAGTAAAATTTTCCAGCATCTAGAATTAAGAAACCATGCCAAAGCTGTGTTACTTGCGCTTGAAAATCGCGATGTGCTGCAAAACTGGCCAAATCCTAAGATTGGTGAGTCTCAAAACTGGTTTATCTCCATATTCGCGATTCTGCTCCACCCTACTACAACAATACACTTATTTGATTAGGTTAGTGTTATCGTGTTTTCTCTCGCTTGTTATTGCTCTTTTTTGATGTACACAAAATTTCAAATGAATTACTTTCGTGTTTTCTTCGACTATTGAGAAATTTGTAGAAATATCTTCTTATCAATCAAGGAAGAGGAAAAGTGAACAATGCCAAAGTAATGTACTATTTTTTGTGATAACATAACATTAATTCATAACATAATAGCATCATAGTTAGCATATTATGATTAAATAATTATACTTATTATAAATAATCTCTAAGAAAAAAAGAGAATTAAATTAAACACGTGTCATTTTTTAAATATATTAAAAACACTTTAAATACACGTAAATTTAAATTTTTCTTTAAAAGATGTTAAAATTTTTTTTATCCAAATCTTTTCGCTTTAATAGTAAAGCATCGTCAGGGATTTTTAATTGTTCGTTACCAATGAGCAGTTTTAAATATGTTTTCTTTTCACAGTCAACAGTTAAGTCTTTTAATAACGTGAATATCAGCAAAGGCAATTTGAAGTCCGGTAGAGGTTGGATCAAGGAGCTAAGAAAAATAAGAGAAGCTGGAACTATTGAAAAATCACACGAGGCTATTGTAGAAGAAAAACCATCATGAATTAGTAGAAATAAACTATTAACTATTTTTATTTTAACTTTACATTTCCGAAGCTGTTAATATAATTAAATGCAAAAATGTAATAAATTCCAAAGATGCTGCAATTTTGCCAATAATTTGGCACAATATTATAAAATAGTTAATAGTTTATTTCTGCTAATTCATGATGGGTTTTCTCCTACAATAGCCTCGTGTGATTTTTCAATAGTTCCAGCTTCTCTTATTTTTCTTAGCTCCTAGATCCAACCTCTACCGGACTTCAAATTGCCTTTGCTGATATTCACGTTATTATAAGACTTAACTGTTGACTGTGAAAAGAAAACATATTTAAAACTGCTCATTGAAAACGAACAATTAAAAATCCCTGACGATGCTTTACTATTAAAGCGAAAAGCTTTGGATAAAAAAAAATTTAACATCTTTTAAATAAAAATTTAAATTTATGTGTATTTAAAGTGTTTTTAATATATATAATTATACTTATGTTGTTAATTTTATAATATATCTATGATGATTCATCTGGTTATAGCGTAGTGCTTATGAAAGTTTGTTTACAACTCGAGTGATTTACTGCTTTATTAAAGCCTATCTCGAGATTAATAAATTGGGATTATTTGTGGTACATTTTCATAATTTTCTAGAGTTATTTTTTGTTATGGATATCAATTACTTTTTATCAGATTTTTTTTTTTTTTTTTATCAGTTATTTTTTTTTATCAGATAACAGAAATCAGTTCTTTTAAAATGAAATTTAATTCAACAAAGCATTTTGTGTATTTGTTACCCTAAATTCACATTAAATTTAGCAATCATTAATTTCTGATTTTTCGCAAAGGCTATGTCATATAGGTTTTTCAAATAAATAACTTAACTAATTTAATTAAATAAAATAAATAACAATAATAATTGTATGTTTATATTAAAATTTTCCGAATTACTTCTAAGAAAATTAAGTGTCTACCACATTTTACAATGAGCGGGGGGGGGGGGGGACGCGAATTTTCTTGAAGATGAGATATGTCTGATCGTCTTCAAGAAGCACTTAACCCCAAACTTTCATCAAAATCGTTATATCCATTTCCGGGTAAACCTAATTTCTGCCATGTTGCAACTGGTCGATAAAGGGTTAACAACGAATGCGAATTCTCCTGAAAATAAGGATATGTATAATCGATTTACCGCTTCAAAAAACACTCATCAACAAATTTTCACCAAAATCGTTCCAAGTAAACCCAATTTCTGTCATATGATGATACTGGCCAACAAAGGGTTAACAGAGAACGCGAATTTTCTTGAAAATGACAATATGTCAGTCGATTTTAGCTCCCTAAAAAACACTTAATTCCAAACTTCCATTAAAATCGTTTTATTCCATTCGGAGTAAACCCAAATTTATGTCATATGGTGCAACTGGCCGATAAAGGGTTAACACTGAACGCGAATTTTCCTAAAGAGAAGAATATATCGCATCTACCTAACTCCCTAAAATCGCTTAAACTTTCATTAAAATCGTTGTATACATTTCCGAGTCTGCCATTTGGTGCAACTGGCTGATAAAGGATTAATAGCAAACACGAATTTTCTTGAAGATGGGAGTATGTCCAAATGATTTAGCGCTCTAAAAAATACTTACCTCCAAACTTTCATTAAAATCATTTTATCCATTTCTGAGTACGACGAATTTCTGCCACATGGTGCAACTGGCCAAGGGTTAACCGCAAACGAGAATTTTTCTGAAGATGAGGATAAATCTAGTCTTTTTTTTTTTTTTTTTTTTTTTTTTTTTTTACCCCAAAAATCTTTACCCGAAGTTTCATTAAAATCGTTAGAGCCGTTCCCGAGATCTCGAAGACAAATATTATAGATAGATAGATAGATATAAATATATAACAAGGCACGTGATTCACTCGTTTAATATAAGAGATTAATTTCAATTTTCAAATAATAAATATCTGATAAAATCAAATGATGAACTATATGTATTACAGATTGCAAAGAATCCTCAGAATGTCTTTTAAAATGCAGTTTTTATTTACTTTAACAGCGTAAAATTACAAGGAAAAAAAAAATCAAGATTATTTCTGAAATTCATTTAAAATAAATATTTAAAATATCACAATCAATCTAACATAGTTTTCTTAGAATTAAGTTTTATATATAAATGACACAATACGATTCCCATAAAACGTATACTGCCTATTTCAAAAAATATTTGATACGTATTCTTTCACACGTATAAATTATTCACAATAGCACGCAAAGAGAAAACATTCAGTTAGTATTCATGCTTTCTTTTATGAGGTAATTTTATGTGAGAAAGAGTTCTCAGGAATATGGTTCAATGTGTGAATTTTATTTAATATTTTATGAGACCAAGCAGTATACAGTTTCTTTATATTTCCGAAGAACATCTAAAATAATGCATCTCATTCAATAAATGTAGATAAATAGGATATTTCTCTTTTTTAAAGTGAAATGATAATCTGATGTAGTTATTCCCCAAAATCCTCCAACAATCATTATTTAGAATCCACATTATATCGAATGTAAGAACAGTATGCAAATTTAATCACTTCTAGATAATAATATGCTTATATAATATCTTTTCTAGATAAACATGCTTATAAAAATCATTTACATAATCACGTAAGTAGTGGGTTAATATTTATCGTTGTAAAGAAACAGGAACAACCATAGAACAGATTTTTTCTGTCTCTTTCTCCCTCTCTTCTCTTTTTTTTTCCCTCCCAATAGATTAGATACTAGTTAAATTTTCTTAATCAGATTATCGTACACTATAATCTGTAATCAAATGTTAAAGCATACGTTGTAATCAGCTAATATTGTTTTGTACGTAAACTACCCAAATCTTCATTTAGCACGAGACTGCATAAATATTATATTCTTAAAAAAGATAGACATAATTTCACGGAAATCAATATAATTCGGTGTGAACCGCATGTTTGAGATGTTGACATCCAAACTACAATAATCGATCCATATAAAAGAAAATTAAAAATCGCCTATGATTTAGAATAATAAATTATTTTTAAAGATAATTTAAGAGAAAAAGTTGATGTCATAACTGCAACAATGTGTTAATAAAAATAAAATAAAAGTTTTCTCATATTTGAAACAAAGAAAAGACAATTAGAAAAAGATTTTATCCTGATATAAATACAGTGAAACCCCGATCTATCGGTCTCCCATCCATCATTTTCCAGGATTGATCGTTTTATTTCTATGGTCCCTGCACAAACTGTATTTAAATAATGTTAACGGAACCCGCATATATCGTTCTTTAAAAAGCCATTTTCCCGCATTCGTCGTTGTAAAATTTTTCTTTTGACCGAAATGAAATTGAAAAGCAAGCAATTCCATATAGCATTGAAACCGGAATTACTTCATTTATCCTAAAATAACTCTTTTCCTCCTTCACGGATTATTAAAACTGTGATGGCATGTTTCCGGACCATCCTCAAAAGTCCATCGCCATTTGCCCATATTGTAGCACTAGTGCGATGTAAAACACAACCAACATCAATTACTCAACCTTATGCTGTTTTGATGAAGAACAGGGATTCTGCAAATATTGTTACATGTGCCTAGGAATTACTGATCGTGTGTTGTTGCTTGGCGAATACGTTTTTCTATTTTGTACAAAGAGGAGAATGGATGCGTTCAGTATGGCCAGATGCTACATTTTTTCACATTCCGGAGGCTGAGCCCAGTGCCAAGCGTGTCTGACGTAATTACGGCATTTGAAAGTGCACGAATTTTTTTTATGTGTAGTACATGAAATTACAGAAAAGGACCAAAAAATGTTGTAAAGCTGGAAAATGCCGCTTAATTTATAAAATAAATAAATAATCCAACATAAAATTACTGATTTTTAAAAATAAATATCACTTAATGTTCTACAACTTTGGTTTATCTCTTTCACAGTTTGGAGAGTAACAAATTAGTTTCTATTAGTAATGTCGTACATATATTGCGTGTATTATTTCATAAACATTGTTTTATTCGTGTTTTGACTTTAACCCTCATTCGTCGTTTTCCCGCTTTCATCTTTTTTTTTTTTCACGCATCCCATAAAAAACGATGGATCAAGGCTCTACTGTATATCGTTTGGTTTATTTAGAACTAAGCAAATACCATTTGAAATACGATTTTTTTTTTTCATTATTATATATATCAATATTATTATTAATTCTATTAGCACTTTAATACTTTCGCTTATTCTTTCACTATTTTTATATTTATTAGGTATAATTCCTTAAACAAACAGTGACAACAGCCTCCAAACTTAACCTATAACGCCTTCAACTTAACATATTATGATTTAGTATATGATTGAATTAAAAAATTGTTTTTTTTTTTTTTTTTTTTTTTTTGTTTTTGTTTTTGTTGTTTGTTTTTTTGTTTTTGTTTTTTTTAAGAGCTTTTTGTTTATGAAATATTATGATACAAAAGATTATGTAATTAATTTTAAAATATCATGTATACATTATATGATATAAATTGATATGAAAGCTAAACAGGGAAATAATAATAAATTTGGAAATGCGCTCATTTGTAGATATCGATCATTAGGCAGGCAACGGGGTCAAGTAGTATTAAAAAAAATAATAATAATTTCATGTCTATACCTTTTAAGAAGTGTAGGAGCTCAATGGATGGGTAGATGAAATCTTTCACGTATTCTCAAATGCAGAGTCACTTTTTCACTTGGCATTACGAAAACATGAATCTAATATACACCATTATTTCATGTTTGTTAAAATATAAGTCCCGTAGGTTTGTCAGCATTCAAACAAGAGTATCCTTTAGTTACCTGTATAAAAATTTGACGATACTTCATTAAATTAGAAAAAAAAAACTATTACTAACTAGAATAGTTTCCAAAAACAGTCACTGAAATTTGAATTGCATTTTAAAATGGCCAGAGGGCTACCAAAATTATCGGAGGTTGTTAAAATTTGCAGGACTCACTAAAAATGAAATGAGGCTACGAAAATGGCCAGGAACTTACAAAAATCAACAAGAGGTTTTAAAAACAAATACTAATCCCAGGAAAGGATAGCACAAAGATAAATTTGCCATAATGGAAAAATGTTTTGATTTTACAGTAGCTCAGTATAACACTTTTTAATCTGAACGTATTTTTTCTTAATTACAATTATACAGAAACTAAACTGACCGGGATATTATAGAAACAACTGATTTCAGAGACATATTACTGAGATAAGTAAACTAAGTTTCAAAATATTGAAACATTTTTCTAGTCTAGTCAAACACAAAATAATCTAAACGTGATTTTTCTAAAACACAATCATTTAGGAACTAAAATAGCCAGGAGATTTTAGAAACAAGTACTGATTTCACTAAATGATTTTACTGTGATAAGAAAGTTAAATTACCAAAATGTTTTGAATTTATAAGGACTAATTAAACAAAAAATTAGACTAAACATGTTTTTTCTGGCTAAAATTATGAAAGAACTAAAATAACCTGGAGACGTTGCGAACAAGTAATGATCTTCGAAATATATCACTGATATAAACACATCGATTTGGTCCAGAGGTTTCTTTCTCAAAGCTGCCAGACATTTTATTTATTATTCTTACATTATGTTTATTATTGTTAAACAGGATGAGCCAAAAGTCTCTTACACGTTTTGCACTTTAATATAAATGAAGTAAGTGGCGCACAAGAGTGCAGTTTGTACCACACAGCTTCTTGTGGCGAACAGCTTGGTTTTAACAAACATAAAACTTAATTTTAAATTTTACTTTAATTTTTGTTGCTGTTGTTTCTCAGTTTTTCTATAGCTACCTCGATCCCCAGATTTCAATATGCTGTTTATTTCTTCTTGTGGACTATTTAAAGAACAAAGTGCGTGCTCCTCTGTGTCAGATTAAAGTATTCAATCCTGGAATAGCGCAGGTAATCCAGTATCTTCTACAATCAAAACTAGCAAACACATAGATTAAATTGAATTACTGTTTGGATGTAGTTTGAGCTGTAGTGGATATGCGCATATTGAAATAATATGGTGAATTTCATTAAACAAATGGTTTTTAATTGCATTTTTGTGTTTTTGTTACCACCGTTTTAAGGTACAATGCCATTTCTTAATAAAATTTGAAGCCAACATTTTTAATTATTTAAACAAATATTTTCACTGTAAGGAGCACGGCAGTATAAAGCACACTTTCGTGCATGAGTTACTTAATTTATAATAAATTTAGATTGTTCGCCCACTTTGGAGTTGCGAGCAAAAGCCTTAGTAAGTCTTGGAGCAAGATACTCGTTCTTTGGACTGAAATAGGCGAATTATTATTCTGCTTTCCTCTATCCATGTATATTTCAGTGTTGCATGTAGAAATGCTAAAATCATGTGTGGTTTTTACCTTTTTCAACATGTAGGTGTATGGTACCATACACCTACATGACGCACAGACACACACGTGTGTGTCTTAAAAATGTAGGGGTATGGTGTGTGTCTTAAAAATGTAGGCGTATGGTGTGTGTCTTAAAAATATATAAACAAAATGTGCACGTAATATATATGTGAAAAAAGTTTACATGTTAAAATGTGTTAGTGTGTTTCTCAAAAATATATCCATATTAAAATGTGTACTAACTTTGTATTCCTAAATCATATTTATGTTAAAATGTATGTGTGCTCTACAGACATATCCATGTTAAAGTGTTTGTGTGTAACTGACTAATAGGAGACGTTTGTGGCCTGAGTTTGCCAAGCTATAAATCAAAAGTGAGCATTTCACTTTTTCTTTTAATATAATGTGGATTTAGAACTTCATCCTAAAATTACTCTCACATTGAAATATTTGTCGTAATACAACATGTTACAAATTAGTTTTGTATGTAATTTTTTAATTATTTAAATAGATTGTAGCATATTTTGTGCTATAACGTGTGCCAGTTAGAAAATGAGTTTTTTTCATCTAATAAACTGAAACTTAAAAAGATACCATTTATTGTTTTTACACAATTATCATAAAGAAGGACTTTCTTTAAAAACTGGTATAGTGTAAGTTCTCTGATTCCTGTTAAAAAAATGTATAAAAAAGAATTCAAATTTACAAAATTCATAGTTGTATAACAAATATAAATGTTATGTGCTATGTTTTACTTTCCCAGACATTATTAAGTGTCCATTTACAGTAGCAAGTGAAATGGAAAATGGCACATTTTTTATAAATTTGGCATTCCACAACATATTTATCCACATAGCATGAAAGTATAACATCGTATATTAAGTTCCTATCCTAAATTGCTCGACCATTTCAAAGAAAAAATCAACTTATCAAAAAGTATTTTTTCTCTATCCCATTTCTTTATTCCCTCGTATAATAATATTTTTTATGCACATTCTCCCTTTTAAATTTTTAAAATGCTTTCCATAGCATGTTTAAATTGTGTGTAAAGAAAATAGTTTGCAATATAATAGGGGGAAATCTGTCGAATTTCTTGTTATTCCGTAGATTTCTTTCGATATTTCAGAAGAAAAATAATGCCAAGAACATGTTCCCTTTATGTTTACGCAAACAGGAAATAAAATAAAGCACCTTATTTTAAAAGGACTAAAACTTGTTTACTACGTTATTCTTTTCAAATATCATGTTCCATTCTCGCTGAATTGCATAGTAATTTTTGTGTACATTATTACAAGCTATTTTTTAAGTTCTGAAATTTAAACATATATACTGTCTTTTTTTTTTTTTTTTTCCGGATTGGAGGAACTCAAACTTTATCGGTATTTCGGAAAAGTAACTTAATATTTTAAATTGAAATATTGACTGTTTAAAGAAAGACATATGCTGTTCACGTAGTCGTTTCGTAAAGGAAAAACATTTTGATTAATGAACATGTGTATTCCCTTTATAGATGCGTTGTGTAAATATATTTATGGGAACAAAATAAAATATTAAGGGATTTGTGGTAACATTATTATTTTGTCTTTTCATAAATTACATAAAAAATATTTACGATTTAAAAATAGAAAAAAAAAAAAAAAACATTACTTTTGTTAAACCATTTTTATCATTCAACTTTATTCAAAACTTAAATTGCGAAAATTCTTTAATTTTTGGTATAGAAAATTATTTCTCTATAATTTCGCAAAAGAAAACAATAATTAATTAGCTTGTTGCATATTTAGTTTTATAGATATTTATGAATATACAACAATAACAGATAGCTTAATTATAAGAACAAACGATTGTTGTTAAGATATTAAAGATTTTTAGATGGTAAAAATCAGCCCAAGATCAAGCTATTGTATTATTCAGGAGTTTCTTCCTCATTTATCTTACATATAGAAAATTTTATGGTTTAGAATATGAAACAACCAAGACATAAGGCAGTTGCAACTTTCCGCCTATCTACAGGACATGATTGCCTTGCCGCTCATTTGAAGCGCATAGGTATCTTAAATGACCCTACTTGCCCTCTTTGTGAATCTGGAGAAGTAATGGACCGGGACCATCTGTCCCGTTGTAGGGCTCTTCGATGTTCTACAGAAGAGTCGAGATATTGGGAGGCAAGATTCCTTAGGCAATGACTTCGGTCTTTAATGTTATATTGTCTACTAGCAGGCTTTGCCCGCTTCGCTGGACGTTAAACTTAAATGATTTGTCAAAATGCCATATCTTTATTAATAACCTAAGTTCTCGCTGTGATTGGTAGAGGTTTTCTCGCTCCCAATGTTAGGAGTCTGGGTCCCCACTGTCTTCGGCACAACTTACCCACTTCTTACTTCCCCACCCTCAGCGGGTGAGTTCGAAGTTTTGCAAAATCCCACTAATGTACATAATGCGTACACTTAATCAATATCCACACACCAAAATTCGCCATTCTAAGATAATTCAAAGCGAATTCAAACGGAAAAACATGTTTTTACACATGTTTATTGCCATCCGACTCCGAGAAGGGGGGGGGGGGGGATTTCGAATTTCGTGAAATGCAGTTACAATAAGTGCCGGATGCATACAAACAATTTACGCACCAAATTTCGTGACCACAGAAGTCTTTAATAGACAGTATTATAAATAAAAAAAATAAATAAAAAATAAAAATTATACAGACACGACATTATTTCATCATTTAAAACATGAAAATCTGACATTGACAGATTTTAATTTAGTGCCAGAGGCCTACTGCTAAACTTGTTAATATCGACAAATTCTTCTTTAGTTAATTCGTGACGATCTAATTCCATAATAAAGTTTTCATTAAATCAAACTAATGTGTTTCAGCTGCACATATTGTAACAAATAACGTTGGAAGTCCAAACTGTCTTACAACCGCAAAACAACGTTTTTTCCCTTTTTTCCCAATGAGGGGGAGGTGTGCCTTGGGGGGGGACTCATGTCAAAGGTGTGCCTTCCGGGGGGACTCATGTCAAAGTTGTACCTTGGGGGGGGACTCATGTCAAAGTTGGGCCTTGGGGGGACTCATGTCAAAGTTGTGCCTGGGGGGGACTCATGTCAAAGTTGGGCCTGGGGGGAACTCATGTCAAAGTTGGGCCTGGGGGGGACTCATGTCAAAGTTGGACCTGGGGGGGACTCATGTCAAAGTTGGGCCTTGGGGGGACTCATGTCAAAGTTGTACCTTGGGGGGGACTCATGTCAAAGTTGGGCCTGGGGGGGACTCATGTCAAAGTTGGGCCTTGTGGGGACTTCATTCAATAAATCCCCTTTCAATAAACCGACTGAAATAGGCCCTTAGCACTATTAAGAGTGTATTATAAAAATTCGACAACGCTGTACCGACTGAAATAGGGGTACCTTGGGGGGGACTCATGTCGAAGTTGTGCCTTGGGGGGACTTCATTCAATAAATCCCCATTCAATAAACCGACTGAAATAGGCCCTTAGCACTATTAAGAGTATATTATAAAAATTCGACAACGCTGTACCGACTGAAATAGGGGTACCTTGGGGGGGGGGACTCATGTCAAAGGTGTGCCTTGCGGGGGGACTCATGTCAAAGTTGTACCTTGGGGGGGGACTCATGTCAAAGTTGGGCCTTGGGGGGACTCATGTCAAAGTTGTGCCTGGGGGGGACTCATGTCAAAGTTGGGCCTGGGGGGGACTCATGTCAAAGTTGGGCCTGGGGGGGACTCATGTCAAAGTTGGACCTGGGGGGGACTCATGACAAAGTTGGGCCTTGGGGGGACTCATGTCAAAGTTGTACCTTGGGGGGGACTCATGTCAAAGTTGGGCCTGGGGGGGACTCATGTCAAAGTTGGGCCTTGTGGGGACTTCATTCAATAAATCCCCTTTCAATAAACCTTAATATGTCAGATCTTAATATGTCTTATATGTATCAAGATTCCGATGAATCGTTTTTAAATGCAAAAGCTATGTCTTGACAAAATTTTCTGACTATATATCTATATAAGATTTATATGTATGCATTTAACAAAATAACTTTATTTAAAACACAAACCATACAGAACAAATCAAAATACTAAAACAAAGATTTATAAATAAATGCGCAAAGTGTTGGGAAAAAGTATAAAATTTTACAAAACTAAAAAAGACTAAAGTATTAAATCAAAATCTTCTATTTTGTTGTAATTTGACTTATGTTTCTGTATATTTTATTATCTTTACTATTTCTTGTAATATTAGGATATTTGTATAATTTGTGTTCTGTGTTTCGATTTTTGCTTAGTACTGCATTTTTTTTTTTTTTCAATTGTTAGAAATTAAAGGTTACTACATTTTTTTTTCGTGTGTGTGTGTGCTATTATTTATATCCCTTTAGAAATTTCTCATAATTCTTTCCTTGTACATTTTTCTCCTCGTGCAAATATATAAGTCGAAAATAGATATTCTTTTAGTAAAATTGAAAGTACCAATAATGAATGTGTGAAGAGGACTTATCCTTACGTTTTATTACTTTTTTTTTAAATTCACCTTATCAGATAAAAAGTTAAATTATTGTATAACTGCATTGGACACATTTAAAGAAAAGATTTTACCAAACAATTTTGCTTTATTTCTAAATGTAGAAATTTTTTCTGTACTTCGATGGGTGACATTTATATTTTTATTAATTGATATGTCGTTAAACTGTAATGCGAAACACAAAAAAGAAAAATAATATACATTTATATGGATATGTGCAGGGAGAAAAAAATTAAAGATAAGAGTGCCACTGCTAGTAACGACATGAAATTGAAAATGAATATACTAGAAAAAAAACTGAAATGTACATTATCTAAAAAAATAAAAAATAAAATAAAATAAAATTTTAGCAACAAATGACGTTTTAAGCACCATAATATTAATGGATTCAACTACAAGTGACATTTGAATCCCGACACTTCGGCTATAGTGTGAGTTTCACGTTAAGCCAACTGTATTACTTAATGCACTGTATCAGATTTTTACTGGAAAAAGGATTTCCAAGTCATTCAACAGTTGTGATATTTAGTTTAAAGCCCATCCACCTCGACACAATCGTACCACATTGGATGTTGAAAATCTGTTTTTGATTATCCTGGGCCAAAAAACCGCATAAAAAATAAACAAAAAAAATCGGTTTTTTATTGTTCTGACTCAAAACAAACACATAAAAATCAACAATGAAATCTGTTTTTGATTGCCCTGGGCCAAAAAATCGCATAAAAAGCATTATAAAGTGGGTTGTTAATTATCGCGAAACTTCCACAAGATACGTTCAGTATTCTGACCACCATTTTCTGCTGCAGGTTTAAATCGAGTAACAGTATGTTTCACAATAGATCGGAGTGTATTAGGTGTCACATTGTGAATATGTTTCTCAATTTATGCTTAACATTCAGCTAAGTTTGCAATCAGACCACTGACCACGACATTTTTCAGATAACCACACTGCCAGAAGCCCTAAGGATGAGTATCAGGTGATCTTGACAGCCAAGGCGTTAGATAAGGATGGTGGATAATTCTTTATTTCGAAATGCCTCTTAAATTACTGTTTCATTGGAATTGCATTGTCCGGAAGAACGCCACCTTGTTTAAAAATGATGCTACTCCTCATACATGTCCAATCTTGACGTGTTAGAATGACATATTGCGCAAAAGACTCTTCTAGCGTTTACCATTGACAGGACAGGTAACAGGACCCACACGACTCATCTCCTTAGAAAGAAAAATTATTCTACGATAAATGGTATCGTCAACTCGCATTACACAGGTACATTTACAAAATAAAGAGGTACTGATTCATTTTCGAACGGACTTTTTGTTGTCTACATTCTGCAATCCTGAGTATTTACATGTCCTCGGAGATGTAAATGGACTTCGTCTGCCTACAAAATGTTTCGTGGCCATTAATTTAATGCCTTCATGTGAGCAAGAAATTTTAGAGCAAAACCTTCTCTTACTGACAGAACAGTAGAAAGCAACTTTCCTAAATACAAGGTAATTTTGTATGTCTAGCAATGCAAGTTGTTTCGTACAATTTTATGCAGCGTACTTAGACCAATATCCAAAGTTCAGGCAATTCACCATTCACTGCTCATTTGTACACCACTGCTCGTCTCTTCCTGTAATGCTATAAACACATCTTCCACTGACTTCGAAGTAATTCATTTCCTCCTTTTGCCAAATTGCACTTCAAAAAACCTCTCTTCGAGTTTCTTAATCATTTTCTCCAGCCTATTGATATATATCTACCACAACTTTTTTATATATCTTTTACTGTCCGGAACTTCTTTAGAATTACTGGCACAGAGTCACCGTTCTTGTAAAAGAAGTTCACAAGAAGAGTTGAATCACACTGAATAAATCATGGGTACCTTCTAAGATGCAATATTTAAAAAAAAACGCTGTCCGCGATAGATGAGTGAACTATATCCTTATTGGCGCTGTTTGAAGGAAATACTACTAGTCGTAGACATCACAAAAACATTTAATTCAAATAAAATGTTAATTTGAAAAGGGATTGGCAGTGGTTGGTTCACTGCGCTTAAATCATCGACACACAAAATAAAAATGGCACACATTCTAACCCTTATCGCTCGTATGTCCCTTCTCAAAACATACTACTTCTGAACATACTTCCCTACATTAAAAAACTGAGCCACGCCTTAAGGTGTTCCTCTGCAAATGAAATGTTATTTTTTTAAAACGTGTAACTATAGGCTATCTTTCGGCTACCGGAAAATTTTAACAGAAATATTTATTTTATTTAATGATGAAGTAAAATAAAACAAAGTATTACAATTTTTCGGTAGCCAAAAGGTAGTAAGTTAGAAACTATACGTGTGACGTTTTAAAGGAAAGCCAAAAGGCGTATCCTACGGAAGATATGCCGAGCGCAAAGGGTTTTAATAACAAATGGAGCGCTCTCGTCTCCAAAGTTTACAGTTTGAAGCGCTTCAGTGCGCCTTCTAGAGGAGAAATTATTAAATATGGAGGAAACAAACGCCATGTGCCCGGCGATTTTGTAACGAATTCAATCTTTTGTGCCCATAACATGTCTTTTATTTTGCGTATTATGATGATTAAAGCGTCATCTCTTGCTAAAATTTGGAACCTTTTTATCTTACGTTATACCATTCTCCTTTCTTCGGGTATATTCAGTTCAAATTTCATGTCATTCTCAGCAGTAGTTCTTTTTTACAGCTCTTTGACAGTTGAACTTTAATTATAATCGTCTTGTATATATGTATAAATGGATTTACGTCTAAACATGCCATACATTATAAGTTAATTACATATAAGTCTGCGTGCTTGTTTATAAATATTTTTTTATTCCTAATTCAGTAATATTTTATATTTGAATTTATATTATCTTAAAGTAAATTCTGAGCGAACTTTTTTCAATACCAAGCAATATCCTTAAACTTGTAACTTTGAAATACATTTTACATGCAAATTAACTGCTAAAGAATAAATATACTTGAAAGTAATTTAAACTTATTTGAAATTCTTTCAAAGTAAAAATTCTTTTTATGTCTATCGAACTCTTTTCATCTTTTATTAGAATGAATTGCTTTCAAGATTTTTTTTTTTTTTAACTTCATATTCCGCTAAGAGGTTATTGCTGTATTTTAACGGCAAACACAAACAATATTCGTTACTTTAGAGTAATGCACTTGTAGAATAGAAACTCATTAAGTTAATAACTTTTAAGTAAAAGCAAAAGAAGGATCAAAGTGAACAAGAATGCAGGTATCTGCCTAATCGGCTCTTCAATAGATTACATTTTATTAGTTTATACTTGAGTATTAAAAACTTTGCATGGTAAAAGTTATTGATAAAACTTAATAACAATGTCATTTGTTTCTAGAGAGTGTTATTATAAACGCGTTCCTAACAGTAATATCTTTGCCTGAATTATATTATAATTAAATGTAAACAGCATAAAAGCTGTGTATATAACATATATTCTATTAGAGTTAATTAAGTTACGAACTATAAAGCCTTAGGGAATACATCGTAAATGTTCATCACGTTGTAAAACGTCACAGGTACAGTAAAAGGAAAACATATATCTAGAGACCATAATATACGTTCAGGAAACAAATGTGAGAAAGATAATTTACATTTAAAGAAAATCATAAAACTTTTCAACGATAGATATGTACTCGTATATTAACGTATCGCAAAATAGTTAAAAATTTAGAAACAATGGAGAAAAAAAATATTACTTAATACTTGTAAATAAATTTTTTTATTTACATAGTAATAAACTATCAGGATAGATGCAAGTAAAAACTATTCTTTTAGAAACAAAAATCTCTTGGTTATTAAAGGAACAAATAACACTTTTCAATATAAAATTGATGATAATCATAAGCAAAAGTTATAGCTCTAAGAGGAAAATTCAATAGTATATAGAAAAGATTACTGCAATTATTGCTTGATGCAATTTTATAAATGAATATTTACATTTAATCTCTTGTTATCATTCGTTTATATCTCGGTGATAATTATTTATTGTTTTAGAATGCCTTGAATTTGTATGAATTCTCCTAAAATCTCTTGCTATGTTTGTGAGGAAGTAATTTTATCCAGTCAGAGACAATCTATTACGCCACTGATTGAAATACATAGAATTGTTATTTTTGTTGTCGAATTATACATCAAGATAAAACATGGGCGCCTCATATTGCGTGCAGTACTTGTGCCAGTAACTTCCGTAACTGAATTAATGGTAAAGGTCATTCAATGTTTTTACAGTGGCCATTATTTAGAGAGAATCTACAAATCATTCAAAAGGCTGTTATTTCCGTATAATATCACCTATTCGGTAAGGAGCACCTAAAAGGAATATAACGTGTATATCTAAACATCAGCTCAGCCATTCTCAATGCATTAAATCACAATAAACGTAAGTAATGTCATCACACTATATCTCTGGCCCATGTAGTTATAGTTTGTCATGAAAATTCACAGTGAAAGCGTTGTTTTAGTGTGAAAGTTTTTGTAAATATCACTATATCAGAAGTAGTACTCTATTCTTTTTAAATACCATAAAGATTTCTGCATCAAGTTAGTAGTTGCAAAAAGGGTAAAATTTTCTCATCCCTGAAAGTGTCCTCAAAAAAGGGCGGGGAGTACGACCCCTGCTATATAACACGAATTGTGTATTCCATTAATTTTCTTACTCACATCTCCCCTTTAACCGACTGAAGCTAATTATATAGTGGTGTGGTTATAGTCTGTCATTTCATGATCATATAAGAATTTACACTATTAAAAATTTCAGTTCAATGTTGAACCAAAATTTGGTACTATGGTAGCTCTAACATGCTACATTGAACCAAAACTTGGTACTACAGTAGCTGAAACCACGCTATGGTAAAACCTTCTACCATAATTTGGTACTTCTTGTTGAAAAAGAGTGCCAAATTAGGGTAAAATATCACCCCATCTTATGGTTACAACAACTATACGCATGGCCGCGGTAGCCTGGTCGGTAAGAGTAGCGAGTTCGTAATCGAAAGATTGCGGGTTCGGTCCTCGAGCCGGCCAAAAACCATCGTGTACGCTAATGGCGACTGGTGCACGTTAAATTCCGTCGTGGTCGCAAAGTCCTCCAAGTTCCCATCAAAAATTATACCTCTGGGGGTACGGGAACATGGGTTTAACTTGCTCTGATCCGGATCAAAATTCGAGTTCCTGTTGTTTGTCTGGTGCTGCCATCTTTCACCAGCTTCTGGAGCAAAAGTCGTACTTCCTCCCTATGAAGCGCTCCTAAATAACGGAAGACGCACCCCTCATACCTTAAAATATATCCGGTTAGTTCCACTATCGGGGCTCGGAATTTCCGAGTGGCATACGACAACAACAACTATACTACAAAGCTTTGGTAGAACCAAGCACCAAATCATGATAAAAGGTTTCACCATTTCATGGTTGCGTTGCAGCTATTTTAGTGTTATGGCTTGGTTCGACCTAGGAAAAAATTTTTAACAGTATAAAATCCGCATTTGAATAGGTTTACAAAAACAAAAAAAAAATGTTAAACCGTGTATATTGTAAAAAATAAGTGTGTTCTATCTTCAAATACATTGTTTTTTATAAGATTCCTGATTGCCACTGACTTTTTCTTTTTTCTTTTATTTATTTATTTAACAACACTCACTCATTTTCTTTTTCTTATGGGGATGATGGGCGTTGAAAATCGTTCTTAGAAATTATTATCTTACAGTTATGAAAGTTTGCATGCATTAACATCGAAATGTATCGATATTACATATATTAAAATTTCTCGAAAACTATTCAAATTCAAAATTTTATTATTATTATTATTATTAATTTTTAAATGCTCCATGCAACTTAGTTTTTAAATTTTCCCTTCGTTTTTAAATTACTTCAGTTTATCAATGCATTCTAAACATATTTGTGGATTATTTTGTGGATTAATTAATAAGTTCTTTTTTTTTTTAAACATTTTTATGTTTGAATGTTAAAATTTGCATGCAACATCAGCATTCAAGCCCAAAAATATTTTAAACAAGAAATGAATTCATTAATCAATCCACAAAGTAATGAACAAATATGATTAGAATATATTAATAAATTGAAATACTGGGAAATCGAAGGAAAAGTTTAAAAAGTGTGTCGCATAGAGTATTTTTAAAAAATTCCAAAAAAAAATTACTTTTAATAATTTTTTAAAAACTTTATATGAAATATTCATATACTTCAATGTATACTAACTTTTAAAACTCTATAATTTAAAAAACGATTTCCATCTTCCATCATCCACTAAATGAGCATTGGTCTTATTAGGTTGGATTTAAAATAACTTTTTTTTTTTTTTAATGTCTATCCACTGAATAAAATAATAACAAATAAAACTTATTTAAATATTAAGCAATATTTCAAAACTGGTGACTTTGCATGTATTTTATATGCGAATTAACTATTAAAGAATAAATATACTTTCATGTAATTTAAACTAATATGAAATTCTTTCAGAGTAAAATTTCTTTTCATACCCGCTCAATTCTTTTCAACTTTTATCAGAATGAATTGCTTTCATGAAAATATTTTTTTTTCTTTATCCCCTTCTTCTAAATTTCCTATTCCGCTAAGAAGTTATTGCTATATTTTAACAACAACCGCAAATGATATTCATTACTTTGAAGTAATGCACTTGTAGAATACAAACTCATTAAGTTAATACCTTTTAAGTGCTTTGTGAAAGGAGGATCAAAGGGAACAAGAATACAAGTATTTGCCTAATCGACTCTTGCATTGTACATTGTATTAGCTTGCACTTACATTTTAAAAACTTTACGTAATAAAAACTATTGAGAAAACTTAATAACAATGTCATTTGTTTCCATTGAACGTTATTTTGAACACTTTCCTAATAGTAATATTTTTGCATGAATAATATTATGATTAACAGTAGACAGCATGAAAGCTGGGTGTATAGCATATATTCTGTCAAAGTTAATAAAGTTACGAACTTTAAATCTTTAGAGACTTCAGCATAAAACTCTTGTTGTAAAATTTCACAAGTACAGTATTATGAAATATAATCCAGAAATAGTATTTGAGTATAATGCTGAAATGTGTAACTGAAGTATATACAGTATAAAGAAATGTATCTAGAAACTATGATATGAGTACAGGAAACATCTAAAAAAAAAAGCTACTTTATTCATTTAAGAAAAAAAAAAATATTTTTAATGAATTGCATAAAAAAAAATCAAAGATTAAAACCAATGAAGAGAAATGTTACTTAACCCATTACTCGCTGGTGCAGAAATAATCGCGTTTAATAGTTAACTAAAAAGGGTTTTTTATGTTAAGTATTGTTTTTAAGTAAAAAAAGGATAGATGTTTATTTCATTACAAAACAATTTGATCTGGAAAAAAGTTTTAAGTTTAAAAATGGATTTCAAACTTGAAGCACATTTCAAGTGAAAAGTTTTGAAAATCTTCATATTTGAATGAATTTACATAACTTGTAAAAAAACGTTTTCGTAATAAAATAATTACTTTTGTAGTTATCTGTAGTTTATTCTGTTTTATGCTCCCTCAAGAAAATTTTCGTAAATATATTTATTTGTATTAATTCTATACTCTTATTCCATTGAAGTTGTACAAATACCACACCCTGTATTTAGTAAGATAAGACTAATTTTAATAATTTTATTTTAAATTATTGTTATACATGATCGAAATAATGAGTATTACTGTTTGTATTTAGAAAAAAATCATTATTTCGATGTTTGGCGGTTAATGGGTTAATACACTATCTACCAATAAGTATTTGAACATTTTCGAATTTAGAGATCTTGCCAAATATCTAGAAAAATTCTATCGGAATCATCTTGAAACTTTGGGAGTATAAAGAACATGTTACACCTCATATATTTCAACAAAAGTTTTTTCTTGAAGAGGAAAAAGGGACCAGTAAAATTTTAAAGAAAAATCAAGACGTTTCGCATCACCCTGTAAAAAGTAATGTTTGAAATGCGTTTTGGCTATAGCATGTGATTATAAGCATTCTCCTAATTATTAGTATAATTTTTTATGAAAACGCCACATATATTCATGGAAATATAACGATTTCTTTAAAAAAAAATGAAGAAAAAAAAGCGACTTTTTTAATGAAACGCGTAGGATATTAGAACAAAGCTATTTTTAGGAAATTTGGTATACTACATTAGACGCAGCATACTACAATCAGAGTGCATAAATGTTAAATATCTTATGAAATATGAGCATTTTTTACTAAATGCTTTTTAGCTACGCATGTTCAAGCTTTATAAAAAATTTCATTTGCATAATTTAATAGCAAAAGTATTAATCTATATGAAAACCCCAAACAGATATTGTGTAAAATTAAAACAGTTATGAGTTATAGAATAAACAGAATTTCAGTTCTTCTCAAAAACAAAGGGCAGATGATAGGAGGTTTTATCAATATTTGTCTACAATCAGCGAATACGACTGTTTTATCCATATTGGGCATTGACTAAATCAAAATAGAAATGTAAATAAAACCCCTTATAGTTTAGCTTTTATTTCAGAGAAACTAAAATTCTGTTCATTCTGTAACTCATAACTTGTTTTAAATTTACACGATATTTATTTGGGGTTTTCGTAGTAAAAATACGTAGGCACATGCGTAGTTAAAAAGCATTCAGTAAAAAAAACTCATATTTCGTAAGATATTTAATACTTTTGCATTCTGATTGTAATATGCTATGTCTGTATACCAAGTTTCCTAAAAAGGCTTTGCACGGGGTTTAATACCTTACAGGTTATAATTTTAAAAACGGCAATTTTTTTTCTCAATTTTTTAAAGAAAGCGTTATATCTCCATACATATATGTGGTAGCCACATACAAATTTATACAGATAATTAAAAGAATCTTTATAATATCATGCTATAGGTAAAATGCATTTAAAGCATTACTTTTTACAGGGTGATGCAAAACATTTGATTTTTCTTTAATTTTTTACTGGTCCCCTTTTCCTTTTACTGAAATATATACATGTTCTTTATATTCCCAAAGTTTCAAGATGATTTTTAAAGAATTTTGCTAGATATTTTATAAAACATTTAAATTCGAAAGTGTCCAAATAGTTATTGTTAGGTGGTGTGCAATGTAAATAAATCTATTTTTTATATAGAAATAGACTGTCAAGAAACACGCGATCAAAAACTATTTATTTTGAAAAAAAGAAAAAAAATCGTTTTTTATAATTAAATAGAGAATATAATTATAACAGAAACAGAAAATGTATTTTAAAAAAATAATTATAGGGGAAAGTTGTCGAAAACGGGGACGTTAACATATCTCTGTCCGCAAATAAAAATCTATAAATAAGAAAAATTCGGCAATGTATTTTCTGATTAGAACATCTCTTGGACTATCAGATGGCAAGGTTATTTAAAAAAATATATCATTAGTATAGGCAGAAAACACACTTTTCTGAAAAATGTGCAAAGTCCCCGTTTTGGACAACCGGTTGGGTAAAATGGGGTACTCATAAGAAATAAGGTAAATTCAAGTCCTAATGTGAAATTTTATTATTAAAACTTGGATTACAACGAAAAGGTGAAGTTAATGCAAAATCAAGATGCAGATAATGTATTTTGTTATCTTTTTCAACAGTTATTAGAATGACACAAAAAATAATCAAACGTAGATGTCACATATGAAATTGACATCGCTTTTCACTTAAACAGACTTCATGTGCCCAACTTCGACAGCTGCTACATACATTGAATCTACCCCTCTTTGTCTTTCGAGTCAATGTAAAGTTCATTACCAAAAATGCAAGCATCGTCGCTAGTCTGTTCTTTATCAGATGATAATTTTGGGTCTTGAATTTTTTTTATTTTCTTCTCTTTTTTAGCTTTTGGATATCTAGGATTAGGTTCGGTGGGTTTCATGAACAATTTTCTCTTCTGTTTATTCTGCTTTGCATTTTTCTCCTGTTCTACAGCTTTCAATTCTGCTTTGTAAGGTGATGAAGTGAGTATGACAGTTTTACCTCTCCTCATGTCATTTACTTTTTTTTTTTTTTTTTTTTTTTTTGCTAACGTTCAGTTTGTTGTGGTAGAGGCATTATTAGACGAAGTGTTAAAAGCTGAACATTTCTGGGGTTCTATATCTAGAGATATACCAAAATAGCAAGGTTGGGGTGTGACGTTTTCACACCTTGATGCTAACTGAGGCTCTAAAGAGTTCTAAGCAGGTTTTTTAGTTGTTTATGAAGGCGCAAATAAATGTTAAGGGCACACATCTCTGTTAAAGGGATATATGCTTGGTTTTTTTTAAATCAATTCATAGCATTTTGCACAGTAGCTGCTCTTGAAAATGCAGTTCCGAAAAGTTTTCCGACCTAGTAAATTGTCACGTAGCGTCCAGAAGGATGTATGAGCCATTTTCTTGTCTCTTATTCGTCCTCTCCACACATGTATTACACACATAAATAAGCACTTGTACTCATTTAAAACACTTTGAAACGAAATAACAATTACTAATTTATCATACTTCCATGGCGTCCAAAATGGGGACGACCACGTTTTGGACTACCGTCAATGTCCCCGTTTGAGCCGACCATGACATATGCTAAAAACATGGCGTCCCTTCGCATACGTGTCAGACAAAACTATAAAACAATATGTGAAAATGTAAATTAAACCTAGACGAATCCATAACGTACTTACCAAAATCGAACGTTCAACGGTCACTTCATAAGATCCAATACAGTGTACTGCCACAATCGAAATGAAAATCGCAAAAAAATTGAAATCTTTGTAGAAAATAACAGAACCGGCTAAATATGTCAACAACTAGATTTAAACTTGCATATAGCCGAATTAGAATTATCGTAGACTATTGGATTGAAAGAAGACAGCACTAATCAATGAGAAACTGAACGTCCCCATTTGACCCGCCGTCCCCGTTTTAGACAACTCTCCCCTATTCTACCTTCAAATCAATTGTTTTTATTGGCATCTTGATGACTGGTAGTTCTATAAAATATAAACATTCTGTGAATGTTTACGGATATTCTTAAACCACCCAGAGAATTGCATATTCAAAATAACTTGATATTCACAAAATGTAAAGTTATCGTAAATCTGCTATCCTCTTAATTGTTTGAGGATCTCTGTAGACATACAAATGAAATATACAATTTTCTTATAATGGGCTCTTCCCACCTGACGTCAGATGTCACATGATAGAGGAAAAACAAATAGCAGGCGAAGTCTTGTTTATCTATAGCGATTGCTGAAATAACATATTTTCTATTCTTATTTTTGATCAATCGTATTTAATCTGTGTTATTTTTTTTATACATCATCATTTTTAATCCATTTTATATCATTATTCATCATCTTTTATTTGCTGTATACATTTACAATCATCATTTAGTTTATATTTCTCATTGATGTTGATGAAGAACATGTTAAATACTCTGATTTTTGGTACATAAATCAGTGCCAGTGCAATATCGTACTGCATAAATCCATTTAGACCAGTAACTAAGTTAATTAGCTTGTTGTAACACCTTTATGCAATTAAATTTAATTGAAAACATTTAAAAATTTCAAAGTAAAATCCATAAACATTCCACAAGTACAAGCTATTATTTATTGCTAGATCAGTTAATGTTATAGTTACACTAGAACATACAAAAATCGATTCTTACAGTTGAAAATAAATAAACACATAAAGTGTTTTTAAAAAATTATTAAATTTACAAATACAACTATTCTACTGTTTAAAAATGCACGATATTACTTTTATTTTATTTTACATTAAATATTAACAGTTTTGTTCGTAAGAACAATATTTAATTGAATTCGATTCTCAGAATTCGATTATTCGTTTTCCTCTATCACGTGATTGAGCAGACGACGGTGGGAATAGCCCATTGTTCAATAAGTGTCATAAAAATCATATGATGTCTACGGGTACGAATTTTGACTTACAGAGAACAGCCTACAATACATTATAGGACAATTTCCGTTATCCAGAGGATATCAATTTATCCCGAGCATCATATTCTCTGGATTTTACTAGGAATCTACCACTAAACTACCGTTGTAAATTCTTAGGAATTCCCAATCTCATACTTGAGGAATCATATTATTTATCAATTTTTATCTCATCTGTCTACAAAATAAAATTATGAAAATCCAACGAAAATTCTTAAATAGCCGTGTGAGTGTGTGTGTGTGTGTGTGTGTGTGTGTATACAGGGTTCGAAATTAACAGAGGTCTGTTGGTCCCGAGACCACAAAAATATTCAACGGACCAGCAAAATGTAAATTCTAGTGTTTTACCAGACCACTGAGCTTTTCAATTTTTTTTCATTTTTTACTTTTCGCTAAAATGACCCATAAATGTGTCAGATAAATGGTACATAATAATCTGGTGTGACACTCACACGCTTTTCTCTTACACTGAAATTCAATATTATAAAGGCAGATTGAACCTTAAGGGATAAGATAACGAATACTGATATATAAACCTTCGCTAAAAACAATTTAAAATAAGCTTCGGAAAAGCTTCATTTGACAAATAACTCTGCATGTGGGGGACTATCGCCCCCTCAACCCACCATTTTAATATTGGGATCGACAATTATACTCAACAGCTCCCCACACCATGATGCTAGACGTTTGTACAGTATGACGCTGGATACCACACTGTGAGAGCAGACGTTCCCCCTGTAACGTCTGGCGCGTACTCTCCCATCATTGTACTTCAGATTGTAGCGAGATTCATCGGAGAAAACAATTTGTTGCCACTTGGCAAGCCACGTGCTGTGTTGCTGAGTCCATTGAAGTCGGAGGCGTCTGTGATTCAGCGAGAGGGGAATCCCGTGTAGAGGAACCCTTGAACGCAGTTCATGCTGCAGCAAACGGCTACGAACCGTAGAGCTAGACAACAAAACACCTGTAGCCGTGCTTCAACGTTGTTCTAACACACGAGAGGATGCTGTACAGTCCGTCACAGCCATACAAATGAGGTGTCTGTCGTCTCGTGCCGTTGTTCTATTATGTGCCTCACTGCAAGGTTTTCGGATTGTATGATTCTGCTCTGCCCATTTCTGCGAAACACTCATCACTGTTGTGGCATTACACTGCGTGTGGGCTGCGATTTCTCGATACAGAAATCCATCCTCTGCATACCAACGATGCGGCCTCGTACGAACTCCGTATTTGTTGGTATGGTACCCTCCGCTTTTGACAAGGCTTATTGACCACCAGTGAAACGTTTGCCGCAGACAGAGGACGATAAACAGATTTCAACGCGCCTTTACAGTTCTTTATATACCTAGAACAAGTGACTGATAAGGAGTCGGTTCTCGTTCCACGCATGCGCAATCACTTTGTAAATCTAATCATTTGCATGCCTTGCCTCACTTTACATTTCTTGTAAGTTTGGTTCAATTTGCATAACCCCTTCGTGGTGTTGCAATTTTCACAAACGTGAGTATATATGGGTAAGAAAAAGTGATAACTATAACAATTATAAGTGTACTTCATTGCAATTGTCATTTTCACCTATTCTTTGTAATTTCTCAATTGATTTCACTTGAATAACATTTTTTTACTTTTAATTCTTAATGGTAAGTATGTAACATTTAGATTTAGCTCATTTATTAAAGCAAATTTTTTTTATTTCTATACAAGTTCATTTGTATTTTTTAATTTACGAAAAAATCTATCATATTTTATATGTAAATTTATAAATAAATAAAACTAAAAGTTTGAGTAAAACTGAGTTTTACAATTTTTTTTTAAATATAACAGAATGCGTGAACAGACTAGTCGAAGTACATGGATCAGTTAAATATTAAAATTACTGGTCCTGTGGGCCAGTGACCTCATTTTCTTAATTTCTATCCCTGTATAGAGAGACAGAGATTTAATTAAGAAAAGTATTTGAAAATTTATTCCCAATGACAATCAGAGATTCTAAAGAAGATTGCAAATGATTTCGACACAAATTAATAGAAGTAGTTAAAACCTTGTACGGAAAGCAACAGAGTTTCTTGAATAGTTGGCAGTTAAAAAATCATAAAAAATATCGTATGTCTAGGGTATGAATATCGTTGTTTTGATAATTATAAATATTAGTAAAACATTATATATAACATTTAAAAAAAAATATTTTAATTTTTATATATGGTTAATATATTAATCGAGCTGGGATCAATAGATGGTGCCAAACATTGCAGCAAAAAACAAGCAAATTACTGAAATTATTTAAGTTGAAATGTTAAAAAAGATGTTTATAGTTATAGCCTATTCAAATATTTTTAATTTTATTTTTTGCAGTATAGGCACCCTCTCTCAGCTCTCCAATAAAACATAAATCGATCACATTCATAAAGGTAATAATCTTCAAGGAAGTATGTGATATTTTGCAGAGATGCTACTATATATATATATATATATATATAGTATATACATTTTTTAATTTTTAATTTTCTGGCTACTTTTTTGTTTATGACACGAAAGGATTTTAAGAAAAATTGCAAAACATTAGAAAAACGTTATCCTGAAACATAAAATTCGCACGTGTAATTTTTTTCCGAGATATGATCGTTTATAGTAAATATAGTTTTACTGCACATGCGCGAAAAATTGAATTTTTATTTTTTTCCACATAGATTGAAAGCTAGTTGTATTGGGCAACTTATGTCAAAAATCCATTTGAACAGAGTAAAAATTTAGCAAATTGTCGTCAAAAGAAGGAGCTAGATTTTAGATATTTGCCAGAGTTGATATTTCATAAGCAGTTTTGCACATGCCACGTATTTAATTTGGAGATCCAATTATTTCAATCACGTTGTAAAAGTTCTTTTTTGGGAAAAATTCCTCATGAACTCATAAATCTAAGTAAATAAATAAAAATACGTTACAGTTACAAGCCCATAAGGCGTTTTTACAAAAAAAGAAGTTTTTCAATGTAGTTGAAATTATTCGATCACCAAATTAAATATGTAGCATGTGAAAAACTCCTTATGAAATTTCTCAACTCTGAAAAATATCTAAAATCTAGCTCGTTCTTTCGCCGATAATTTGCTTAATTTGTACTCTGTACCAATGAACTTTTGACATAAGTTGCTTAATGTATCTAGCTTTCAACCTATATAATAAAATAATATCTATTTTTCGCGCATGCGCAGTAGAAAACATTTGCTATAAATGCTTAAATCTCAGCGAACATTACACGTATAACTTGTATGTTTCAGAATGTTCGTCGTCCGCTGGTCGGGACTCGTTTGAATACGGATTAAAACTCCTTAGAAAGACCTTCACGAAGAGCACTCCGACCAGGCCTAGGACAGCCAGGCCTAGAATCAGCCTTTCCACCGTCATCATTTCATGGATCGTCTGTGTGTTGAGACGACCTTTGACGGGTCGCATATTCTGAAAGCTTCACGCTTTCGGCACCCGTTGACTCGGATGAAATGTTACATATTGAATATGGCACTTCCCTATATCTACCTCAGTGTACAACAACTTTATTCCGTTCCTGGAAGAAAGGTGTTCTTTTCCTATTATCTGATAAATTGTAAATGGGGATACTGTAAAATAAAAGTCTTTTCAGAAGATGAAATTTATTTTTAATAGGTATTAAAACAAAATATAAGTTTTTTTTTTTTTCTTTTAAGGAATATTATTATTATTTAAGCGCATTTTCAAAGTTGATTGATATTACTAATCTTCAGCAATTTGTCTACGTAATTAATAATGATAAGAGACTGAATTAGTAAAAAGCGATAACTTTACCTTATGTTTTCAAACATGATAAAACATTCATTGTATTTTATAGAAAAAAATTCTTTGATTTTCCTATATTTGTAAATTTATGTACAAGTTTAAAATAATCTTTCAGTTACAATTTGAATAAACTGTTTTAATTATATATTTATAGAACATTAAAAAGAAAATAATAATAATAAATTTAATAGGGCAAGAGGACTATTGCTTTCAGGCAAAATACACCATTTGAAAATAATTTTACTTTCTTTTTCTTTTTTTTCTTTTAAAATTAAATTAAACAATCTGATGTGGCACTCACACAACTTTTTCTTTTTCATTTCGATATAATAAAGACATGTTGCACATTAAATACTAAGTTAACAAGCACTGTATGCAAACCTAAGTTAAAAAGAATTGAAACTAGGTTTAGGAACATTTTTATATTTCACAAGTAATTCTGTGTGAGTGGACTTTTGAATATATTACTTATATTTATGCAAAATTCAAGATTATTATTAAATGTAAAACTTTACTCAAAATTATTCAGAGAACTTTCCCCTGCAACACTCCATGAAATTCAATTTTAATTAAGTTTTTGAAGTAGCAACCTCATATGAAGTTTAAAATGTAACATGTAAATTGGCTGCAATTATAATTATTACTTTAGTTACGCTGGTAACAGACATACACAAAAAATAAATACTTAAAAATTTAATCTTTAGTATTCAGAGAAATTCAAAACTGTAATTATACAAAAAGAAGCACTTAGTTAAAAAGCACTTTATTTGCCGTACAGAGCATAATGTACAGAGCATATGAAAATTTTACACGATATACAGGTTACAGAAATTTTTAAATTCTTTTATTTTAGAGATAAAATTAAAAAAAAAAAAAAAATATGTAGGTTCAGACTTCCAGAGTTTTTTTTTTTAAATCGATATTTCTTTGTAAAAAGTTTCATCATGTTTAATCACCGAAAACTACTAAAATACTTATTAAAAATTTCTGTAAAAATTACTGATAGCAAAAAAACATACAAGTTGGCAGGTATGCTTTCATGATATTCCTTTCGCTGCTCTCTATTCCAAGCAGCAGCCAATGTTATTCTATGGGAAATTTTGCTGCGTTATAACTCATTAAACAATGCATATTTTTAAATTGCGTTTTCACATTCAGAAAATTCACGATTGTTAAGCAATTTATCGCTTTCTAAAAATTGATTTTCTTAATTTTTAAGATTTCATTTTTAAGCTTAAAAATGCAAAATTTCACATTGTGAAAATTCACTTTATAGAACCTCAAAATAAACTAGTATGTTGTGGCCACCACAAGACTTTCTTCTATATTTACCTATACATACTCAATCAGTAACAATATTTAAAGAAAAAAAAAAAAAAAAAAGGTACGATTTTTTTTTTTTTTTTTTTTTTTTTGTTAAAAGTAAAAAAAATCGATAACTTTGTTTTAAATTATCACAGATTTATAGTTCAACCATTCGTTTTAAAGGTATTGACGAGACCTTTCGAAAGATACCCATCTTGAAAATTTATCCCCCCCCCCATGTAGAAAATTTTTTTCCTAGTTACATACTACTATCATCAATAATTCATATTAATTTTACAATCACAAGTTTAAAACAACTCTTATTATGCACATTTATACGAATTTTTGTCCTATGCTGCCATGTTAAAAATTTAGATAAAATGCTATCACAGCGCCACCTGTTGAGCTATTGATCCCCAAACATAATCAGCACCAGTTAATGTCAGGGACCAACTAAATACCAAGTTTGGTTAAATTTCGTTAAAAAAAAAATAAAAATTGCAATTTTTTTTTCTAAGTTTTGTTTTGTTAAAAGTAAAAAAAATCGATAACTTTGGTTTAAATTATCACAGATTTATGGTTCAACCATTCGTTTTAAAGGTATTGACGAGACCTTTCGAAAGATACCCATCTTGAAAATTTATCCCCCCCGGGGGGGTACTTCCCCCCCCCATGCAGAAAATTTTTTTCCTAGTTAACTACTACTATTATCAACCTGATCTTTAGAAAGATACCCACTGTGAAAATTTACCCCCGGGGGGGGGAAGCGATGCCCCCCCATGCAGAAAATTTTTTTCCTAGTTACATACTACTATTATCAATAATTCATATTAATTTTACAATCACAAGTTTAAAACAACTCTTATTATGCACATTTATACGAATTTTTGTCCTATGCTGCCATGTTAAAAATTTAGATAAAATTCTATCACAGCGCCACCTGTTGAGCTATTGATCCCCAAACATAATCAGCACCAGTTTATGTCGGGGACCAACTAAATACCAAGTTTGGTTAAATTTCGTTAAAAAAAAAAAAAAAAAAAATGCGATTTTTTTTTCTGTTTTTTTTTTGTTAAAAGTAAACTAGTATGTTGTGGCCACCACAAGACTTTCTTCTATATTTACCTATACATATTCAATCAGTAACAATATTAAAAAAAAAAAAAAAAAAAAAAAAAAAAGTACGATTTTTTTTTTTTTTTTTTTTTTTTTTTTTTTTGTTAAAAGTTTAAAAAATCGATAACTTTGGTTTAAATTATCACAGATTTATAGTTCAACCATTCGTTTTAAAGGTATTGACGAGACCTTTCGAAAGATACCCATCTTGAAAATTTATCTCCCCCGGGGGGGTACTTCCCCCCCAGGGGGGGAAGCGATGCCCCCCCATGCAGAAAATTTTTTTCCTAGTTACATACTACTATTATCAATAATTCATATTAATTTTACAATCACAAGTTTAAAACAACTCTAATTATGCACATTTATACGAATTTTTGTCCTATGCTGCCATGTTAAAAATTTAGATAAAATGCTATCACAGCGCCACCTGTTGAGCTATTGATCCCCAAACATAATCAGCACCAGTTTATGTCGGGGACCAACTAAATACCAAGTTTGGTTAAATTTCGTTAAAAAAAAAAAAAAAAATTGCGATATTTTTCTAAGTTTTTTTTTGTTAAAAGTTAAAAAAATCGATAACTTTGGTTTAAATTATCACAGATATATCGTTCAACCATTCGTTTTAAAGGTATTGACGAGATCTTTCGAAAGATACCCATCTTGAAACTTTGCCCCCCCGTGTGGAAACTTCCCCCCCCGGTGGGGGGGCAACCGATGCCCCCACATGCACAAAAATTTTTTCCTAGTTAACTACTACTATTATCAACCTGATCTTTCGAAAGATACCCAATGTGAAAATTTACCCCCCCTGGGGGGGTATTTCCCCCCTAGGGGGGAGAAGCGATGCCCCCCCATGCAAAAAAAATTTTTCCTAGTTACATACTACTATTATCAATAATTCATATTAATTTTACAATCACAAGTTTAAAACAACTCTAATTATGCACATTTATACGAATTTTTGTCCTATGCTGCCATGTTAAAAATTTGCATAAAATGCGATCACAACGCCACCTATTGAGCGATTGATCCCAAAATCTAATCAGCACCAGTTTATGTCAGGGTGCAACTAAATACCAAGTTTGGCTAAATTTCATTCATTGGTTCGTGAGATACAGCGTCCACAAAAAAATGATACAGACAGACAGACAGACAGACAGACAGACATTTTCTAAAAACTATTGATTCGTGTTCTCCACATCCCAAAACATGTAAATCCATCAAAAAGTGGACTTCGAAAATTTTCGCGAATCCAATACTTTCTCTATATTACATATAGAAGAAAGTAAAAAAATCGATAACTTCGTTTTAAATTATCACAGATTTATGGTTCAACCATTCGTTTTAAAGGTATTGACGAGACCTTTCGAAAGATACCCATCTTGAAACTTTGCCCCCCCCGGGTGGGTACTTCCCCCCCCCCCCGGTGGGAGGGGAACCGATGCCCCCACATGCACAAAAATTTTTTCCCAGTTAACTATTACTATTATCAACGAGACCTTTCGAGATATACCCATCTTGAAAATTTACTTCCCCGGGGGGGTACTTTCCCGCCAGGGGGGGGGGGGGACCGATGCCCTCACATGCACAAAATTTTTTTCCTAGTTAACTACTACTATTATCAATAATTCATATTAATTTTACAATCACAAGTGTAAAATAACTCTCTTTATGCCCATTTATACGGAATTTTGTCCTATGCTGCCATGTTAAAAATTTGCATAAAATGCGATCACAACGCACTTTGTTGAGCGATTGATCCCAAAATCTAATCAGCACCAGTTTATGTCAGGGTGCAACTAAATACCAAGTTTGGTTAAATTTCATTCATTGGTTCGTGAGATACAGCGTCCACAAAAAAATGATACAGACAGACAGACAGACATTTTCTAAAAACTATTAATTCGTAATCTAGACATCCCAAAACATGTAAATCCATCAAAAAACGGAGGTATAAAATTTTCGCGAATCCAATACTTTCTCTATATTACATATAGAAGAAAGTAAAAATTATAAAAATCAATTTTTAGAAAGCGATAACTTGTTAAGTAGTTGTGAATTTCCTGAATTTTAAAAAAGGAATTTAAAAATATACATTCATTAATGAATTATAATGGGTCAAAATTCTCCTAGAATAACATTGCCTTTGGCTTTCGGGGACGATGAGTAGAGAGTCTTCTTAAAAAAAATATATAATTTTGTATACCTGTTGTCTTTAAATAACGTACAGGGCTGCACCTAACCAATCTCTAGTACGATTTTCTTTAAAAATAAAGTTATAAAAACAATTTTTGCGAGTTATCTCCCTCCTTAATAAAAAATATGTTTTCAAAGTGTCATCTATGAGTTAAAATCTGTACTGATAAGTATAAAGGATTTAAGTCCATATTCTTGATTTTTCAGGAGAGAAAAAATAAAGTTAAACTAACCAAAAACTAATCAGAAGAATAGATTAGGAAAAAGGGATTATGTTGATTTATACTTTTTATACCATTCAGTGATTGTCAACCTTCATTTAATAAAGGAAAAAAACTGAATTAAATATTTTATACCAAAGATTATTGCTAAATTTCTGACTTGAATCTTTTTTTACCAATGGATTTTCTCAAAGATTAAATGACGTGGCCTTAAATCCTTTATACCAATCGATAGATAATTTTTTTTCTGAGTCTATCTGTGTACTTAATTCGAAATCGACATTTTTGGACTTAAATCCTTTATACTTATCAGAACAGAAATATACTAAAAGAATAAATATTAAACTTTGTAATGTGTATAAGTACAGTTGGAAAGTGTTTATGTTCTATGCAAATCAAATGATATTTCTTCTCTTTTTAAGTATTATGTTTCACGTCAATTGACATGTTCAATTTTAATATTTTCGAAACAAATAAAAGTTTCCCTCTCCTTTTTGTTTTCAGACTGAGTAATAAACATAAAATATATCAATTTGTAATAATGAAATAGTTTTAATAATTAAATGTGTGATTAGTTATTAAATAACTAACAAAATAATAATAAATAAATAAAATAATAAAATAAAATAATTTAAAAATAAAATAGAAAAGTTATTTTTTATTTTAGTTTTTTTTTTTTTTTTTTTTTTTTTTTTTTTTTACTAAGCATAAATGTGGAATTTCTTTCTTGCATTTTTACTTTCTTCTATATGTAATATAGAGAAAGTATTGGATTCGCGAAAATTTTCGACCTCCGTTTTTTGACGGATCTACACGTTTTGGGATGTCCTGAACACGAATTGATAGTTTTTAAAAAATGTCTGTCTGTCTGTCTGTCTGTCTGTGTGTGTGTCTGTCTGTATCATTTTTTTGTGGACGCTGTATCTCACGAACCAATGAATGAAATTTAACCAAACTTGGTATTTAGTTGCACCCTGACATGAACTGGTGCCCATTAGATTTGGGGATCAATAGCTCAACAGGTGGCGCTGTGATCGCATTTTATGCAAATTTTTAACATGGCAGCATAGGACAAAATTCCGTATAAATGGGCATAATGAGAGTTATTTTACACTTGTGATTGTAAAATTAATATGAATTATTGATAATAGTAGTAGTTAGCAAGGAAAAAAATTTTGTGCATGGGGGGGCATCGGTTCCCCCCCTGGGGGGGAAATCCCCCCCCCGGGGGAGTAAATTTTCAAGATGGGTATCTTTCGAAAGGTCTCGTTGATAATAGTAATAGTTAACTTGGAAAAAAATTTTGTGCATGTGGGGGCATCGGTTCCCCCCCCACCGGGGGGGGGAAGTTCCCACCCGGGGGGGAAAGTTTCAAGATGGGTATCTTTCGAAAGATCTCGTCAATACCTTTAAAACGAATGGTTGAACGATAAATCTGTGATAATTTAAACCAAAGTTATCGATTTTTTTTACTTTTAACAATTTTTTTTTTTTTTTTTTTTTTTTTTAACGAAATTTAACCAAACTTGGTATTTAGTTTGTCCCCGACATTAACTGGTGCTGATTATGTTTGGGGATCAATAGCTCAACAGCTGGCGCTGTGATAGCATTTTATCTAAATTTTTAACATGGCAGCATAGGACAAAAATTCGTATAAATGTGCATAATAAGAGTTGTTTTAAACTTGTGATTGTAAAATTAATATGAATTATTGATAATAGTAGTATGTAACTAGGAAAAAATTTTTGTGCATGTGGGGGCATCGGTTGCCCCCCCCCCCACCGGGGGGGGGAAGTACCCCCCCGGGGGGGATAAATTTTCAAGATGGGTATCTTTCGAAAGGTCTCGTCAATACCTTTAAAACGAATGGTTGAACTATAAATCTGTGATAATTTAAAACAAAGTTATCGATTTTTTTCACTTTTAACAAAAAAAAAAAAAAAAAAAACTTAGAAAAAAAAAATCGTACTTTTTTTTTTTTTTAAATATTGTTACTGATTGAATATGTATAGGTAAATATAGAAGAAAGTCTTGTGGTGGCCACAACATACTAGTTATCTATATATATAAAAGAGTAAACTGACTGATTCACTGACTGATTCACTGATTCACTGACTCAACACGGTTGTGGCGATCCTATGGGAGATAGAGTCACAATTTTTGGTGAGCAGGTTGATTTTAGGACCCTGACGCTCACTAAGACGGGATTTTGCGAAATACCCCCCCCCCCCCGTTCTTCCCCCGGGGGGGCAGAAGGCAAAAACCACCTTTATAAGCATAACTCGGCTCCAAATTGCTTCACGGTGAAGAAATTGCAGATGGGGAGACTAGACTTGAATACAAAAAAATCATTTTCTGCGATTTCGGAATTTTGGATTTTTAAAGGGGGTAGGGGTAAAAATGAGATTTTCGGGGGCGCATAAGGCAAAATCACATTTATAAGTACAGGCTCGTACTGGCCCACCGGGCAACGAGGCAAATGCCCGGTGCGCCCTTCACCGAGGAACTTTTTTTTTTTTTTTTTTTAATGTAAAAATTGATTTTTTTTTTTCCTAGAACACTGTAAAATTATAATGGTTTTTGTTTAAAATTGAAGGAAATATTTTGGTAGAATTTATTCTCAAAATCTCAAAAACAATCCTGAAACTTCTTTATCTTAATGCCTACATGTACGTATTATAATGGAAGAATGCGAGTTCTTGAATATGTTCATGTGCGCCCCACTACTCTAGGTACACACAAGACTAAGTAAAAGGCGTTTTGTAAGTTCCACTAAAGAGGGCGCCTTGCATTCTCCACTAAAGAGCGAACTTGTATGTTTCAACAAATTAAGCGCCTTGCATGTTCAGTGGAATACATATGTGAGCACCATTAATCAAATTATAGTTTTAAAACATGTAGTGTTATTATAAAATCAACTAAAAACTATTACTAAATACAAATACGAAACATGACGCCTTTTATATTCAGTGAGTACATATATTTTAAGCACTACAAATATGTAAAACAAATTTTAGCGCATATCGCCCAATAAAATATATCGTAACTTTAGTGATAACACTATATGCGCCCAGCTAGGCATAAAAGGCAATTGTTAAGAATTTTATATGTAGCCTCCTTATAAAAATAAACTAAAAACTAGTTTTGAAAAAAAATACAAAACAGAGCGCCTTTTACATTTACGGGATGGTACATGTATTTATTTCATCACTAAAATTATTTATATAAATGAAATAAAATCAATAAATAAAAACTGTGCCCCTATCAGTGACGTAGAAATAACACCATATGCGACCGATCTGGCATAAAAGGAGCCCTCTTTTTAATGTTTTTATAAACAACAAAAATTGCTTACAAACAAATATTAAATACTCATGAAATACTAAACAACACGCCTTTTAGCCTTAGTGAGGTGCACATATTCTTAAATTTTATCAAAACATGGATTAAAAAAAAAAAAAAAAAAAAAAAAACATGTTCTGGCAATATCAAGAATAACAAATAATACAGAAAACAGGGTATCTTGCATGTTTAGCGAAACACATACGTGTGCCTCTCTAATCAAAATGCATGTAAAAATAAATAAAAATATAGCGTCTTTATAAAAATAAGCTGAAAACTAATACTAAATACAATTAAAAAAAAAAAAAAAAAAAAAGCGCCCTGTAAATAATATAGTAAAGTCGAAATGACACCATATGCGCCCCTCTAGATAAAAAAATGTCCTGTTTTTAAGGCACCCTGTCCTGTTTTAAACGGGACGCCTTTTAGCCTTAGTGAGGTGCACTTGGCCTACATATATATTTTAAACACTTCAAATATGCAAAAGAAATTTTAAGTGCCCAATTAAATATATCGTAACTTTAGCGATAACACTATATGCGCCCCGCTAGGCATAAAAGGCGCCCTGTTTTCAACAGTTTTATATGTAGCCTCTTATAAAAATAAACTGAAAAACTATTTTTTAAATAAATACAAAACAGGGCGCCTTTTATATTCAGTGAGTACGCATATATAATTTAAACACTCCAAATATTTAAAAAAAAATTTAGTGCTTAATATAAAGTATATCGTAACGTTAGTAATAACATTACATGCGCCCTGCTAGGCATAAAAGGCGCCCTGTTTTCAACAATTTTATATGTAGCCTCCTTATAAAAATGAACTAAAAAACTACTTTTGAAAAAAAAAAAAATAAATAAATACAAAATACAAAACAAGGCAGGGCGCCTTTTACATCTACCGGATGGTACATGTATTTATTTCTCCACTAAAATTATTTATATAAATGAAATAAAATCAATAAATAAAAACTGCGCCCCTATCAATAATGTAGAATTAGCACCATATGCGCCCGATCAGGCATAAAAGGAGCCCTCTTTTTAATGTTTTTATAAACGACAAAAATTGCTTACAAACTAATATTAAATGCTCATGAAATACTAACCAGCACGCAGTGGCGGATTTAAGGGGGGGGGGCTAGGGGGCTGAAGTCCCCCCCAAAACACTGACATTCACAACTAAATATTGCAATTGTAAAATTTTTATTGGTATAGAATAACATTTTGAAAAGTCTTAGCCCCCCCCCCCAAAAGTTAAGTTCTGGATCCGCCACTGCCAGCACGCCTTTTAGCCTTAGTGAGGTGCACATATTCTTAAATTTTCTCTAAAAATGGATGAAAAAACATGTATCCCTATCCCCCTCAAACCCTATCAAGAATAACAATTAATATAGAATGCTTAACCCTTTAACGTTCACTACTTAATTTATTTAAAAAATTATTTAACTAATTTTAAAAATGGCTTTTAGACACGTAGCTGATCATAAATATTTAAAAAAAAAAAAAAAAAAAAAAAAAAAAAAAAAAAATCGCATTGTTCCTTTTTGAGAAATTTTTGGTTTGAAACATCTATAAGTTAACCTTATTAAATTCAAATAATATTTAATTTAATAAATAAAACACTTTGTAAGTAAGCATTATCGACTACAAAAACTCGTAAAAGTCGTTTCGGGTGAAAATAATAGTCCAGCTCTTCATTAAATGAAAAAAAAAAAAAAAAAAAAAAAAAAAAAACGAGACATTAGTGCATCATCAAACCAGCAATTCGCACTCACACACACAAAGAAACTTCATGTCACTTATGCAATTAGCTTCTAGTGAAGCATTATTTGTTAAATTTTGGAATAGTGCTGATATCTACAGACAGAAAAGGAACAAAAGTTTAAAACCTGATTAAAACAAGGGGGAAAAATTAAAAAAGCTGCTGCATAAAAATTCTTAAATTATGCCAAATGTTTGGTTTCGCTACGAAACCAATGATCGTTAAAGGGTTAACAGGGTATCTTGCATGTTCCACTAAACAGGGCGATTTGCATGTTTAGTGAAACACATACGGTACATCTCTAATAAAGATGCATGCAAAATTTTTAAAAATATAGCGTCTTTATAAAAATAAACTGAAAATTAATACTGAATACAATATAAAAAAAAGTGCCTTTTATATCATTTTTTTTTCTCCGTGAATGTAAATTCCATCTTTGAACGAACTGTACCTCGCCTTATCCTTCAAAGTAAACAAAACAAGTACATAAAAAAGTCTTTCCTTTCTAGAAAGTATTCTTAGTTACTTCTCGATGTACAGCTGGGGCTGAGACAAAGCATATCTAACCTACAGATTAGTATACGCTTTGGGACTTTGGGCTGAGTGAGAGGATGACAATGAACGTTATCAGTAATTTTCGATGTGGGCACAGTTGAGGCTTTTTCAACAATAGGGGGATTAATGTGAGCGCAGTTGATGTGTTCCCCTTTTTGTCACCTAAATGATTATTGTTATAGTACATTTACATACGAAGTCTTTTTCAACAACTATTATGGTGATAGATATTATTTGTTCCCACACGTTTACGCATTTCAAAGAAATCCGGAACAGAAATGCTAATAATCTTTTTTCTACTACTGGGAAAACACGTGCTTCAAATTTTTTTTTTAACGAATAGCTGAAGATGGGGAGGGACATTCACTGTGAAACCTGCACATCTTTAATTCTATATAATGTAACGTGAAAAAGTGAAGGTGGAATTATCTGAATGGTATCAGCCAAGCCAAGTGAAATACAAGAATTTTCATTTTGGGGAAAAATAATCTAAGGTAGGATTATTCATTATTATTTTTATAATTTTATTATTATTTGTTGAAGTGCAGGAATGTGGAGAGATAGAGATTATATATTTGAATTCTTCCAAAATTGTGATATTTTTTTTTTATTTCACACTTGTAGTCCTGTAGATTGGAATTATATGCTCCCTACATTAACTTTTTATGAAGCTTTAATAAAAACTTGACATATGCTTTGAAATAAAATAAAATAATATATATATTTCGCTTATACTCTACAGCTTATATGATATGTTAATTGTCTGTACATTTGTTAACATTTTTTTTTCTTTTTAATTTGGGCAACTGATCTGATACAATTTGCTGTTCTAGATCGTGGCCTACTTGAACTTGCGTTACCGGCATATCGGGCGTTTAGTTTGTGCCGTGTTCGTTTATTTTTTATTTATTTTTTTTCCCTCTCTCATTTTTTATAATTATAATATGGTCATATCTATATCTCATATCATTATCAAGTTTATCTTTCATACAAATGCCATTATATAATTCTTTGATGCATTTAACTTATTAATTTATTTTCTTTTAAGTTAGACTCACAACACTCCTGTATACTTCTGAATCATAATTTCTTTATTATAATGAAATAAATAATATAAAACACATTCTAATAATTTCTTATGACATTCTGTTGTTTACAATAATCTGCGAGCAATATTTGTTGCTTGTGAAATAACTTACGTGAAAAATGCTTAATTTTTTTCTTAATTTTTCTGACTTCATTCTCCCTTTCCTTGCGGCCTACCAGTGGTTTTGCGCTCAAAGCTGGTAGGTGTGAGGTGACAGGTTCGATCCCAGGTTGCGCTTGTCGGTCTAGTCTTTCGAATTTTCCGTGGTTTTCTCCAAAAATTGCTTAAATACATATTTCACCCTTAGAAAGATCCCAATGGAGGACACTCTCCCTCAGGCCTAGGATCCTAATGCAGTCAAGCGGCTTTAATTCCAACAACCCTTTCTTTGCTCATTGTCCATTTTTTGAATCTGTTTTAAACCACAATTTCTATAGATACAGTCATCTAAACAACGTTATTTATGGTTTTTACTCTAAAAAATTATGACGCAATTTAAAAATTATGGGTTTTGTTTTATAAAAAATTTATCACTGTAAACTTAACTGTGAGAGCTGGAGTAATGTGTTTAATTTCATGCTCGAGCGCATATTTTAACATATTCAAATTCAAGCGGACATGGCATTTTTCTTTAATGGGATGTTAGCTAGAGGGGTCGTGTACAGTGTTCTCTTCTCACAAAGAAAAGTTTATGTTTTTTATGTATCAGAAATTTTATGTAGTGATTTTTTAATACGATATATTCCATTCGTGAAGCGTTAAAAAGAAAAGAAAGCTGACTAAGGTGGAAAAGGAATATATTAAAAGCCTTTGAGAACTCTGGTCGTGTATGAAGAAAATTTTTTGTAATCACATTGGTATTGGTGCAAGATTGATTGCACTTGGATCCCAGTTCTCCCTGGAATGCCTTCCATTAGGTCTTTTTAAGGAGTCTTAGCTCCTATTCCCATATTTACACAAGTTTCGGAGAAAATTATGGAAAACTTCGTATGATTAAGTCAAGCGTTTAGACCTGAGATCGAAACCGACACTACTTATACCAATTTAGAGAGCAGAACTTCTCGGCCACTACATATAATAACCTTGAATAATGTTTAGTAGTAAACTGGCGCCCTTTTTATCTAGATTGTTGGCGCCCTTTTATTCAAATTGCCAGCGCCCTCTTTGTCATGCCAGTACGACCCTGTATAAGTATAACTCGGCACCAAATTACTTCACAATGAAGAAATTGCAGATGGGGAGACTAGAATTGAATACAAAAAAATCATTTTCTGCGATTTTGGAATTTTTGATTTTTAAGGGGGGAAGGGGGTAAAAATGATTTTCGGAGGTGCAGAAGGCAAATACAACTTTATAAGCATAACTCGGCTCCAAATTGCTTCACGGGGAAGAAATTGCAGATGGAGAGACTAGACTTGAATACAAAAAAATCATTTTCTGAGATTTTGGAATTTTGGATTTTTAAGGGGGAAAAGGGGTGAAAATGATTTTCGAAGGCGCAGGAGGCAAAAACACCTTTATAAGCATAACTCGGCTCCAAATTACTTCACGATGAAACAATTGCAGATGGGGAGACTAGACTTAAGTAAAAAAAAAAAATCTTTTTCTGCGATTTTGGAATTTTGGATTTTTAAGGGGGGAGAGGGGCTGAAAATGATTTTCGAAGGTGCAGAAAGCAAAAACCACCTTTATAAGCACAACTCGGCTCCAAATTGCTTCACGGTGAAGAAATTGCAGAGGGAGAGACTAGACTTGAAAACAAAAAAATCATTTTCTGCGATTTTGGAATTTTGGATTTTTAAGGGGGAAGGGGGTATAAATGATTTTCGGAGGCGCATAAGGCAAAAACACATTTATAAGTATAACTCGGCTCCAAATAACTTCACAGTGGAGAAATTGCAGATGGGGAGACTAGACTTCAATACGAAAAAATCATTTCCTGCGATTTTGGAATTTTGGATTTTTAACGGGAGAAGGGGGGTATAAATGATTTTCGGAGGCAAATTTAGAAAAATACGGATTTTCGAGTAAAAGTAATAGCTCAAAGATGTAAAAAAAAAAAAACCGCCAAGCGTCTTCTTGAAAATATTTGCAAAAATTCATTTTTTGATTTTTTTCGATTTTTTTTAGGGGGGGGAGGGGGGGGGCAAAAAAATAAAAATAGCGTCAGATCGTTCAAAATTGGTACATAGAGGTTTTCGATACTTACAAATCGATTGTGGATATTTTCGAATTTGTAAAATTATTAGAAGGGGTGGGAAGGGGGGGCAGTATGGGGGGGGGGCTATGGGCAAAAACAAATAGAAATACAGTTAGGCCGTTCAAAATTGGTACAGATAGGTTTTAAAGGCCTGCAAGTCGAATGGGGATATTTTCGAAAGTGTAAAGTTATTAGGAGGGGCAAGAAGGGGGAGGGGCAAAAAAAAATATAAATAGATCGTTCAAAATTGGTATATAGAGGTTTTCGATACTTACAAATCGATTGCGGATATTTTCGAATTTGTAAAATTATTAGGAGGGGCGGGAAGGGGGGGTGTGTGGGCAAAAACAAATAGAAATACAGTTAGGCCGTTCAAAATTGGTACAGATAGGTTTTAGAGGCCAGCAAGTCGAATGGGGATATTTTCGAAAGTGTAAAGTTATTGGGAAGGCCGGGAAGGAGGGGGGGGCGGAGGGGCAAAAAAATAGAATAGAGTTAGAGCATTCAAAATTGGTATATAGAGGTTTTCGATACCTACAAATCGATTGCGGATATTTTCGAATTTTTTAAATTATTAGGATAGACGGGAGGGGGGGCGAAGGGGGAAAATAATAGAAGTAAGAGTTAGAGCATTTTGGGAATTTTTTCCGAAGGCAGTAAGAACCCGGTGCGACATTTTTCCTAATAAGATTTTTTTTCTGT